>JAWNNP010001807.1:0-121259 GCA_035044805.1 Leucophenga maculata
TTTTTTTATATTTCTTAATTATTTAATTTAAACATAAAAAATGAAAATTCATACACTGCACCCAACTTAAAAGTTAACTAGCAATTTGTTTTTCATTGAATTTAAAAATAATAATGAGTCCTAGTCAATTTTACAACGAATCCTAGGATTCGTTGTAAAATTGACTAGGACTCATTATTATTTTTAAATTCAATGAAAAACAAATTGCTAGTTAACTTTTAAGTTGGGTGCAGTGTATGAATTTTCATTTTTTATGTTTAAATTAAATAATTAAGAAATATAAAAAAAAAAAATAAAACAACCTTAATCTACTAGAGAAAATCAAAAACTTGCTTTCAGCGCCTTTTTATCTAATGCTGCATTCTTACTTGGAGGAGATACAAATTTTTGTAAAAGTGCGAGCGGAGACTTCAAATACTCATCCAGTACTTGCTGGGGTACCAAAGGATAGCGTCCTAAGGCCTAATCTTTATTTTGTGTATACAGCGGACCTTCCTGTCCCAGATGCAGAGTCCATGGGTATAACGCCGTCCAAAATGCTTATTGCGCCATTTGACGATGACACAAATATTTTCTACGCTTCTAAATGCGTCCTGCACGTCATTAAAGTCTGCGTAAAAGATGTAACATAAAGCTAAAACAGTGAGAAGTGCACAAATGTATGCTTCACATTAAAAAAGCTAATTCCTCTGGTAATTTGGGGTTGCATTTGGACTGATCTTTAGAGATCATATCAATGCGGTTATTGGTGCTTGTCGCGCCATATTAAGAACATGTTCTTGGCTTTTCAATAGGAGAAATAAACTTCCGCTGCGCAAAAATATCTACCATTAATCATTGCTCCAACGTGTAGATAAATTGATCGAGTGCTAGCCCACGAAAATCGGCTGGCTAAACGGAGGTTAAAACGTCGTAATTTTAGATACCTCCTTTCATAATTTAACGCCTCATCTGCCTCATCTCCTGCTTTAACTGTTTTCTTTTTAAATAAGAATATATAAATTAGAATAAATTATTTTACTTCTTGTACTAAACTGGTCGATTGAAATATATATATTTATTAGTCTTATAATAAAAAAAAACAATTAAAAAAAAATAAAGATAAAAAATAAATGTAATACGATTAAACACTGAACGCTGTATTTTAAAAGTAGCAAATAGTTTATTTCGTAATTTAGTATGTATGTTAATTTTAATTAAAGGTAACTATAATAGGATTTAACTTGAAAGCGCAACTGTTAACACGCGACGACTGCGACTTCACTCTTCCACGGCTAGTGAACGACTTCCACTTTACTGAGTTCAACGACTCCAACTTCGCTGAGTTCAATGACTCCAACTGCCCACACACTATCCTATTTACACATACGTTCACAGCACTTACAGTACTAAGGGCTGCTGTGAACCGGTACTGCTGCAGGGATAGGTTAATGTGACCTTCATCGTATCTACCTTTTACATAAATAAATAAAGATAAAAAAAAACCTTGGTATTGAGGGTACCTTAACAACGTCCTCCCCGAAGGTATTTCGAACTTTATAAGATGCGTTCGGGTTGACGCTTCGCTAATGCAGTTCGTCCCTAGTATGCCTATCATTGGGAGGGGAGTCGGTTCATAGATTGGTCGGTAGAGGATTCCCTCCAGGGGATGTACTCTCTTCCCGCTTCTATGGATAAATGCATTTTCCTTCCTACCTGGACCTGATAACATTCACAGCAGTATACTAAAACAGTGTTCTAACACCATTTGTTTCCCTTTATTGAATCTTTTCAATCTATCTATAAGGCTATGCAAATTTCCATCTCTTTGGAGGGAATCTTTCGTAGTTCCACTTCATGAAAAATCAGAAAATTTGATATATCGAATTATACAGGCATTGCTGAGCTAAGTGCTATACCAAAACTGTTTGAAAAAATCATTACGGACCAATTGGAACAGTAGTTAAAGTCTGTTGTTAGTCCAATATGGGTTCGTTAAAGGCAATCTTTTTGCAAAAATCTGTTGGAATTTTCTTCTGTTGTGAATAATGGTTTTGAGCCCGGATGTCAAACTAATTTCATATTCACAGACTTCAGTAAAGTTTTTGGTAGTGTGTGTCACAAACACCTTTGTTTAAATTGAAAACTATAGCCTTCGCACCCTGTCTTAGCTCTTGGATTGAGTCATACTTATCCGATAGGACACAAAAAGTAATATTTAACAATTGCTTGTCTAAAACTATTGTCGTATATTCTGGTGGTTCCCAAGGGAGCCACCTTGGTCCTATATTGTTTAATTGCTATAAATGTCCCCTTCGACCAACTTGCCATTTTATGTAAATAAAATTGCCTTTTTGTACGTCTAATTACGCTCTCAATAATATAAACATTTTCTACTTGTTTCTTTTTTCATTCGTCTTTAAATTCTGTTAAAAATGCTGTACTAACAAATCACTATCCAACCATTTTCTAATTTTTATTTTCTTTAAATTTCTTTATTTTTGTAATTGGACCACTGCCAAGCTTTGAGGGGCATAGTCGGTCAACAAGGCGGCCATACAAAAATTCCTCCACCGGGTCTGTGTGGTCGCAACTTTCCTTCTTTAGTTTTAAGTAACTTTATATTAAAATATATTTTGTTTTAATTAGTTTTAAGCAACTGTTTTATCATGTAGTTGCTAATATAAATATGACGCGTGATTAATATTTTACTGAAATCGCAAAACGCCTTTGCGTAAATAAAAACGGGAGCACGCCTGATAGTACAATATTCATTAGATTTTTAAACACCACAGCAGTGATTAATCACTGCTTTTGAAGAAGTGTAACTTATAGCTTTTTTATATGTGTTGGTTTAATATATTCTTCAAAGAATATAATAGAGTAGAATACCGTTTAAAATCGTCTTTAAGCTAAATATCGTCTTTAAGCACAATGTCTCTTAGCTATAAGAGAATTTATTTTATGAAAAATTATAATAGAGATGAAACTTGATTCCTTACCAAATTTAATTATTAAATTTAGTAATATTTCGCTTCTACTAATTAAATTCGGCATAACTTAAAAATAATATTGAACATAAAAATCTAAGAGCCATATATTCGCGCCTCCTTTTTCGCATGTTCGACGAATGGTCTACATTTCAACACAGATACAAGCTATTTAATCCAAACCTGGAGAAATTCCGTTGCCGCGCCGATTGCAACCGGACAAAATGTCGCATTGGACACAGCTGCGCCACCCACTGCCATATTCTCACAGGAATCTCTAAGCCTCCTTGCCCTCTATGCGGAGAAGACATTTCAACCACACATATTTTGGATTTATGCTCTCTTTTTGAGATTATTAGGAAAGCCCATTTTCATACACATTACCCTCAACTTATTTAGCCCCAGTTTCATCAACAAATACTATATAAATAAAATCTATAATTTCTTGAAAGACTGTAACTGTTTTAAAGAAAAAATTTTAACAATACTTGTATATATAACACTTATCACAACAATATTTTTATACATAATTAAATTAGATATTAATCTAAGAGCTTAAGGCCTCAACGCTAGTGCTCGTTTTGTTTTTAGTGAAAATTTTGTATTATAGTTAATTTAAAAAAAAAATAAAACCAGAGGTTACGTTTCTAGCTAAATTAAGAATAATACGCAAAAAGAAATTTCATACACAAACTAAAAAATAGGAGGCTATTCATGTTAATTTGGTTTGCTAATACAAATTTTGTGAAAAGGGAATATGGGAGTAGGAACCCATATTATGAACGCACTGTCGCTTAATCGTCTCTGACCGCCCAGCGAGTAGGGACAGTCTATTCATTGTAAGTGGTTTTCCTCTTCTAGATTCCGGAATAGACTTACCGTGATCTCTTCTTTTTTAAACCTTTTATGCTGTACCGATCAGGAGATTATATATACATATATATACATATATTGTTTTTGTATGAAATATTGACATTGATTAGGACAAAAGCTATAGTATTACCGCTTGCAGGGAAGACGTAAAGGGTCCCCGGATGGTTGGATACCACAGATCGTTCGTATGCTGACGGTTATTGATCCCAACTGAACCGATCGTACAGGAACGAATGGTCGCTTTATAAAACAATAACGTTAGCGGTACTTTGTATACCTATTCCGTACTCATTTTATGGAATCTACAACGGCTTCTTGTTGCTAATAGAAACATTTGTTCAAACGTAATATGTTCTACATATTTTGAAAAGTTTCAAAAGCTGTAGAGTATTTATTTGGCTGCGATATAACTACCAATACCGTAAATCTATAAGATAATAGTCTCTAGCGTGACACTAAGATTTGCAACAAACCAAGAGATTTAAATTTACATTAGTGCATTTTATATCGAGTGATATTATATTTCATTGCATGCTTAACGAAGCCCCGATTAGGTGTCTCCCTGTTCCCGTCGTCTATTATCTTCAACAGTTCCATCCAAACAAAAACAATTAGACAAACGATTTTTAAAATTTCCCCTCTTATTCTTACCACTCCAATAAACGCGTGGCCTCGGCCAAATTTTCCGTGCGGCCCGGCTGGTTTTGTGAAATGATTTCAAGCACTTTGACCAGCTTTCGGCTAGGGCGTTCATTTGTAGTGCGAAACTCACGAATAACATCGTCCGTCGAAAATATGGCGCTGTCATATAAAACAATGAATAACGTTAACATTTTGTTTTTACAAATTTGAGACGCTACCGGCACCCAGCATATGCAGATGTTTGGATTCATGCGTCTAATGCACTTACTTTGATTCCGTGCAGAGTTGAGCAAGTGTTTTTCGCATTTCTTCATCCAAAACCATATCCATAGCGGTTTGTTGCTATATTTCGCCTATAAAACTAGTTAAAACTCTTCACACTTTTTGTTTTTGTTTGAATTAGCAAATTTGTTTTCTGCACACTCCCATACAACTGAAACTTTTCTGATTAGTGTTAGCAAACGCAAAAAAGCAGAGTGAAGTTCTGCAATTCAGCTGTTGTACGTTTTGTACTTATCTGCACTGATCAGCTGACAAGAAACAAATAAAAAGGCGTTTTACCAAAGAAGAAAATAGCTTACAATTTGCTGGCTTAGTGTTTAGATTATCAATCAATTAATAAGTGAATATAGTGTTAAGCTATGTTTCCATATTTGCAAAATCAGCAGCGCGTTAATTTGCAACTACTGCAAGAGTTCGCATGCCGCGAACTACTGCATCTGCTTGAGCGAATCGATGGAGGAAACAAAGTCATAGTGCTGGACGAGGCAATGATGGGACCACTTGGTCTAATAACAACGCCTAGTTTTTTTACAGAGCGAGGTATAAAACTACTGAAACTTACACCAGACACACAATATCAGCGGGAAGCCACCAATATAATCTATATAGTCCGTGCTGTTGTGAACCTAATGGATATCATTGCAAAGCAGGTGCAAACATTTGCCGAACGTGGCCGTGCGTTTCATTTGTTTTTTGTGCCGCGTCGTTCATGTTTGTGCATAAAGCAGCTGGAAAATACAGGTGTTTACGGTAGTTTCGGACAAATTGAAGAGCTTGCCTGGAACTTTTTGCCGCTTGATTCAGATGTGGTCTCAATGGAAATGCCATATGCATTTCGTGATTCACTCTTGGAAGGTGACACTAGCTCATTATATCAGGCTGCTATTGGACTGGTACAACTACAACGTTTATACGGACGGATTCCGAAAATCTACGGTAAAGGTGTGCAAGCGCAACGCGTCTGGGAGCATGCCAAACGTTTGGGCGCCGAGGAAAAGTCTTTGTTTAATGGAGATAAAGGTACTATTGATCAGTTGATATTGCTCGATCGCAGCATTGATTTGCTTTCACCGCTGGCTACACAACTTACATATGAAGGTCTAATTGATGAGTTTTTTGGTATTAAACAAAATAAACTAACATTGCCCGCAGAGCTATTTACCGGACGTACAGATGACATGAATGGAGGCCATGCTAGCTCGCAAATGACACATATAATGGCTGACACAGAACGCCGCATATTTATGCTACACTCTGGCGAACAATTGTATGCTGAGCTACGTAATAAGAACTTCAATGAAGTTGGACGTATCTTGTCTCGTAATGCGCGTGATATTAGTGCACAGATGAATGCCAGCACACAGGATAAATCTGTGCAGGATATGAAACGCTTGGTAGATAAATTACCAGCGTTACTGGCACAAAAGCAGTCTGTTGCTGCACACACCACCATTGCCGAACTTATACATAAGCGTGTCGATGCTTATGAGTTCACCGAAGATTTGGCTGCCGAGCAAGAGTTTATGGTCTGTGCTGATATTGATAAGCCAAGTGCCTACATTGATGATCTTATAGCACGCAAAGCTGTTTTGCATAAAGTGCTGCGTTTGATCTGTATGCAATGTGCAGCAGCATCAGGTTTAAAAGAGAAGACGCTCAACTACTACAAACGCGAATTAGCGCATGTGTACGGTCTAGAAGTGTTACTATATATCAGTAATCTGGAAAAGACTGGACTATTACACACGCAGACAGAATCGCGTGCATACGCAGTATTGCGAAAGGTAAGATTCCAAAAATGTTGTGTTAATAAATTGTAATACTATGGTTTCTTTTTCTTTAGACGCTGAATCTCACCGTGGAAGATGTCGTTGAAATTGATCCTAAGGATATTAGCTATGTGCATAGCTTTTATGCGCCGCTCACCGCGCGTCTCGTTGAACACTCGCTCAAGCCACTGGGTTGGCAATCGCTTAAGAGCCAAATCAATAATCTACCTGGTCCCACATTTGAAGATTTCCAAGCTCAGTTGATCGGCATTGGTGGCCGTCACTCTTCTTCCACTCCTAGTGAAGGCTCTTCTCTACACATTCCACGTGTTGTGCTCGTTTTCTTTGTCGGTGGATGTACTTTTGCCGAAATTGCTGCATTGCGCTTTCTTGCTCAGGATGAGGATAACAACGTTGAGATTGTGGTGGCCACATCAAAAGTGATCAATAAACTAACATTCCTCGAGAGCCTAATGTAGAGCCAAAAGTTTGACAAGACGTCGTGTAAGCAAATAGAAGACGACAAAAACAATGATGGTGATAATTGCAATTTTGTATTAATGTTTAAGCACTGACCAAATGTAGAGATAAAATATTTTCTCTCGCTCTCTATATCTTAATATAAATATATAGAAAAGTTATTGTTAAATCAATTGTACAATCGATGGACTCAATCTTTGCCGAGCGGAGATTGCATATTCTTGATTTAACCAGACTCACATATAGTTTAGTGGGTTTTATACCTAGTTTTAGGAGTAGCACCCATACAAACCCACCACGCAATTGGACATATGCGACTCTAGTGTAATGTAATGCCATGACCCATTCCGCCTATATAACTTATAGGTCAGATTGTCTTTGTAATAGTTTTATTTTGAAGAAAAAGCATAGAAACACTACCCCCTAGAACACATACCAACGTTTTGAACAATTCTAGTGCAATTAGAAATTATATAGAGATTTTACCTCATATACGAGACAACCTGTTCCTAACGATGTATATGAGGGCTACCCTTCTAGTAGTCCGATCTTGGCCTTTATGGGATATATTCTTAGCAATCATGCAAGATACAACAAATTTGGCGTTTCTAGGCAAATAAACAACAATAAACTGGTTTTTTCATACAAAAACTCGAAAAGGACCCTTTTAGTGGTCTGATCTGGACCAAAGTGGAATATTTTATAACCATAACCGTAGTAAAACAATATAAATAATAGAAGAAAAACAACAGAGAAAAACATTTTTGTTCATTGGACGCTCTTGAAAAAGCTCCATTTACGCGTATATTCTCATGGTTCTCAAGGACAGCCTATAAATATTGTTGCCGGATTTGGATTCGAGGGAATTTGCTAATGCCTAGTAAAATATGAGTTGAGTAAAAATGTTTGCTATAAAGTAATATGAACGATAAAATGTTATAAGTCTTAATTAAAGTCCCAACAACTAATGGGCTAACGTGAAGTTTTCTCTCTCTACATACAATGATAAAATTATCTTAATAACGAAATGACAGTTAGTAATAATCGAACGACAATAGACAAGCATTAGGAATAACCCAAAAACAATGCAATTGAATGCCTTATGAGTTATGGCAGAGAGCTGAAGATGTGATTTTTCACCTGTGAACAATTGCTTCAGCGAAAGAAAAGGTACGTTTTGCATCTAACGGCAGTCATAATTATGCTTGGCCAACCATCAAAAGTGAAACCAAATATTCATCAATGTGAAGAAGAGTGTTTTGTACTATGCGCTGTAGCACCCAAATGAATCCGTCACGATTAAAACCAACATGGAAACAATGAAATGGGAACTTCAATACCACCCATTGTATTCTCTAGCTATTGATTCTTCCTACTGCACCTTGTTCATATCGTTCTAACTCGTTTGCGTAGTATATAAGTGCGAAAACGCCAACACAAATTGGGTGAATTGTTGTATTGCCGCTAAAGACGAGTAGTTCTCAGAAATTGTTCTTACATTTTTTTCTTATTTACTTTTTTTATTTTGCATAAAAGGTTATTATTCAAAATCTATATTAATATATAACTAAACATTTAATTATAAATATTTTTGGGATTTTTAGCAAACTCATCCAAAATTAGCATTTCTAACTCCAATTTCACTTTGTAGACGACTCACTTTTAAAACCCACATTAAAAAAGTCGTAAATTTGCTTAACGAAGGATATGTAAACTGGGCTGGCATTTCAACAGCAGAAACAAACTGTCACTGTGGAATAAGATTCAAATATGCAACACAATAATTGCACCAGCCTTGCGCTTCGGAATGCAAGTATATGGTATTGCCGCTTAGCAGCCTCTGTAGCTTCTCTGGAGAACCCTGGTACAGAACGGCTAACCTTAAAAGGAACTTAAATATTCCCAAAATTGACAATGTCCTTAACCAGCAAGCCGCGACGTACATAGAGCGACTTAAATATCATCCAAATGTGCTAGCTAGGCGCCCACTCAGGAGGCGCAAGAGATGTGGAGTTAGAATAAAGAGACGGTGCATAGAATTCACCCAATTGACCAATTGACTTGGCAAACAGAGCCCTATATATTATTGCATACACTAGTTATGTCGTTTCAAGCTAAAGTACACTACAACAAAAGGTTTTTCATTAAGAATCCAAAAAAGGGGAGAGCTTTGTATGAGGGATACACTTCTAGTGGTCCGAGTAAGATACACAATATTTAGCGTTTTTAGCTAAAATAGCAAGGAAATCAAAAAGTATTATATATTATCAAATATATTATATTAAGTGCCCAAAAGGAAATACCCTGCTGAATCCCCTCCTTATGTGTTGCTCTATTTACCATAATAAAATGTTTAAAAAAATGTATATGTATTTGTTTTTAATTATAAATAATAAAAAAAAAAAAAAACCCAATTTCAAAAAAGACAATTTAAAAGTAATGCACTAAAAAGATTAAAACAAGATTCATAGAGTAAAGACGTGTTACTTCTGCTATTACTTTCTGTGTCGCTATTATAAACCGCAAGCCAATACAACAAATATCGTTTTTACCGAAAATCATTTAATTACACTAAACGGAATCAAAAATAAAAAAAATAAAAAAAACAACAAATGATTAACTACCGCTAAACTGGGCTCGTGCCCTACATACAATAATGATGATGCCGCCTGACATTAATAGAATTTTCTCTACAACAAATAACAAAAACTCAAGTGAAGCTAAATTAATTGTTATAAATAGAACTGACAATAATTCATTTGAAAATGTTTCGCCGTTTTTTATTTATAAAATGTGTTGATTATACCTGCGGGGGTGAAGTTGAGTCGTGCAAAAAAACCAGAGCTGGCACGCTCCTCATTAAAACCAAAAATGCATACCAAGCCAGCAAATTAATTAAAATAAACTCAATCGGCCATTTCCCTGTTACTGCAAGTGAGCACAAAACGATTAACTCTTCAAAAGGCGTAATTTACTCAAATGAACTTCGACGTATTGAGGACAACGAAATACTCACTGGCTTAAAACCCCAAAAAGTTACCGAAATACGCAAAATATTGAAGAAACAAGAAAACAATTTGGTAGAAACAGGTCTCATTATTATAACGTTTGCAACCAACCAACTTCGTGAAAAACTGATGATTGGTTATGAAAAGGTCAACATTAGACCTTACATCGCACCTCCATTACGCTGCAAGAACTGCCTGCGATTCGGACACCCTACATCAGTATGCAAAAGCAAAGGAACATGCTAGAATTGTTCACAGGAAAAACACTCTGAAGAAACCGAGCTATGCACCAACAACAAAAGCTGCATAAATTGCAAATACAATACATATACCGCTAACGATCACAGTTCTCCCGATAAAAAATGCCCAGAATACCGTAAACAAGTTGAACTTTCAGCAATAAAAACCAACAATAACGTAGATCACAAAACAGCTAAGTCTATTTACTATCAGAGACACAACCAAGAACTAACATCAACGGAGCAATCTAAAAATACACCAAATGCACAAACTCAGACAAACACACAAAAACCAGCTCACAACAAAAACCTAAAATCTACTACCATATCAAAAGAAAAACAACAGCTACAATAACAACGAAACAACACAAATCAACAATCAACACAAAACTCAGCAGGATCTCATACAATGTCTTCAAGGCAAATCGTACAATTCGATAGCCTACAGGACGATCAAATGGACACCCTACCATCATCATTCACATACACATCTGACACTCTACCATCATCATCTGCATACACCTCGGAAATTACATCAGGTTTAAAACTTAGCCTATATAAAAAAGATAAGTCTAGCAATCTAAGCACTCTTCTAAAAGCTAAAGAAAAAACCGAAAACAAATCCAAATCAAACAAAGCATTTATCCCCTCCTGAACACTTCAAAACCTATACAACTTTCCTTAAGCTCATCCAAACAATATGACATTAAAATGTATTCAATGGAGCATAAGAGGTTACACGAATAACTATAATGAATTGCAATTACTTATTAAAGAACATCACCCACAAGTAATAGCATTTCAAGAAACCCATTTGAAATGAACAAACAAAATTCCCATCCCAATAAATTATAGACTCCATTCCCGTAATACCTCAATGCACTACGGCGGAGTGGCTATCCTTTCTCACATATCACTACAAACCCAAGAAATCATTTTACAGAATGATTTTGATGCAATTTGCGTTGAAGTCACAGAAGATTAAATAATTTCAAATTACATTCCACCTAACCAAAATTTCAATCTGACAAACTTAACTAACGTCCTTAATTGCTACCAAAACACAATTATATTAGGGGATTTCAATAGTTGGCACCAACTTTGGGGATCCCATAAAAGCAACAAAAAAGGCAACACAATAGCCAAATTCATTAAAAATTCAAAACTTATTCTACTCAACGACAAATCTCCAACTCATTTTACGACTCACAACACCTACACACATATTGACCTCTCGTTTTGCACATCGGATATCATAACAGAGACTAGCTGGTCTATATCTGATGACCTTCATGGTAGTGACCACTTTCCTATAACCTTATCACTTTTCCAAAATTGCAGTAACACAGTTAACAACACTCCATTCTTTAAAATAGGCCTAAATTCAGTGACCTCACAGATTGTTTAAACAGAAAACTTCCCACATCAAACAACATAAATAAAGAAGCTGCCATTATTAACAAAATAATTCTTCAATCTGCCCACCTAAGCATTCCGCAATCGTCAACATCAAGACTGCCGCACAATGTCCCTTGGTGGGACAAACAGCTTTCAGATCTCAAAAAAGAAAAATATATAACATGGCAAAATTTAAAAAGGACAATAAACACAGTAAATATAATCGCATTTAAAAAAGCAAATGCAAAATAACGTCGCCAAATTAAATTATCAAAACAGTCCTCTACATCTAAATTCACTGCAGTAATAAATCCAAATACACCCATTTCTAAAATCTGGTCAAACATCAGAAGTTTCTGCGGTTTAAATCCATCGAAACACATTCACTGTATTCAAGATCCACTTTCCAGTCAGTATATAACAGATAAACAATTGATAGCCAATGCATTTGCCCTCCACTGGCAGAATGAGTCCGAAGATGCCAATTTTTCATCAGAATTCTGTTTTAAAAAATACTCGGTAGTTTCCCAGCCATCAAACAATACGACATCATCACCAGCTCAACTCATCGAATGAAAAATAACCATGATCGAACTCCTTTCTGCACTGAACACACTTTCTGGTAAAACACCAGGACAAGATCGTATTTTCTATCCAATGATCAAAAATTGTTCGCTAACTCTAAAACAAAGAATATTAGATCATTTCATTATTGAAAACTCAAAAAAATGCACTTTGTGTAAATACTTTTGACTACCTCTGTATATCAATTGTTAAAAGTATCTTAATACCAAAAATTGACTATGGCCTTATTTTCTATGGTAATGCCGCAACAACACACATAAAGAAAATTCAAACAATTATAAACAGTGCAACAAGAGTTGCTCTAGAAGCCTTCAGAACAATCTTATTGCAGAATCCTTTATAGCAACCATTACACAAAGACGAGACTACTTAACAAGCAAATTAGGAAAAAACTTTATGCTTTCTTCAAACTCGATACTTCAAAAAATTATAATTAAACCCTACCTAAGCAGGGCAATAATAAAAAGTAACTCGACGATATCTAGAGCCATTAAATTCTGTAAAGCGAATAACACTCCATTCAATCCAATTAAAATAATAAAGCCCAACCACCCGTTCTGGCAATTTAATTCAGAAATAATTAACATTAATTTACACAATTATACTAAAAATGCTACAAATCCATCAATTTTCCACCAAAAATTTGTAGTCTTCAAAAAATACCACTCTCAGCATCAGTTTGTTTATACAGACGGATCAAAATCTGAACATTACACGTCATACGCCATCACGACAGAGCAATCGGTTATAAAAATTGACATCCTACCTGCATTCACGTCCATATACTCTGCAAAGATAATAGCCCTTTTTGAAGCAATTACCATTCTTCAAGCAAAAAACGGAAAGTTCGTATTATGTTCCGATTCCTTATCGGCATTAAAATCGATAAAAAATATAGAAAACCACAGCTTCTACGCAGAGACAATTAGAGCACTCCTGATGCGGTACTCCAATAAATTCAAAATTATTTGGATACCAAGTCACATAAATATCAAGGGCAATGATTTTGCCGATGCTAACGCCAAATCAGCAAAAAAATTCCCACTTATTACTACAATCAACAACAACATAAGCGATATTAACAAACACTACAAAAACCAACTCAAATCAACACAGCTACAAAACCACAACTCATGCTCTAATTGGTATAAAAATATAAAGCCCAATGAAACAGACTTTATTAACTTTTTAAAAACCACAAAACAAGAAGATCTCTCGAGACTGGACCAAACCAAAACTCATTAAACTTAGACTCGGACACACTAAGCTTACAAACGAACACTACTTAAATAAAAATATCTCCAAATACTGCCCACTCTGCCAGAGCTACATTACAATAAACATATTACAATGTCCTTCCCTTACAATAGAACGTTACCTACATTTCCCTAACAACAACTAATTAAATATACTTAAAACACCATCGGTAAATGATTAACGTACTTATTAACTTCCTTAAAAAAACAAACTTATATCAAAAAATCTAAAAAAAAAAAAACAACAAAAAACATGTAAATCTATTATTATAAGTAAAATTCTTGTGCCTAAACCACCATACTCAAATAAGTTGTATATACTATTTATATAAATTAATTTAAAAACCAATTAGATTTAATAATAGCTCCACCTTTTATATTATACATAGCTGAAGGCTTAAGTTGCCATGCTATAAATCAAAATGTTAGCTTCTAAGTTTTAACTTTAAGCTCACCATAAATAAATAAATAAAAGATTAAGAATACAAAACAAAATTTAAATAATCTATAAAGAAAGAAATCTCTACTTCAGTTTAACAGACTACTTTATGAGCTGAAAGCGTAAATTAAATATACTCATTATGTTTAGTAGCAGACGGGACCCAATTGCAAGTTATAAACCGAAAGAAAATAGAAATAAGAAGTATGAAATTTCTCCACTGCTTACCAGAATCAGATGTATGGAACTCATCTTGAAGCCTGCGTATTAACTTTGCAAGATTTAACGGACTAGACCAAATGTGGACCCACACAAAATGTTAGCAGCCTCTCCACTAATATTGTCTCTAAGAAAAGTGTGATCAGGAACGGAATTGAAGTCAAGTATTTATAGTTCAGAAATTTAGCTTTATTAGATATTCCTTCTAATACCTATATTGATGACTGTTTTGAAGAGAATTTAATTACTAATACTTGCTAATGAACACATACTTTAAGAAAAAAAACCTCCTCCAAACCTCCTTGAGTAAAGACTACTGTGCGAATTTAGCTTCTGTAATAAACCGCTACCAATTGCAATTAACTTCAATCTTTAGGTGTACAAACTATTATAAATATAAAGAATTAAAAGACTGAAACTGCATAAAAAACATTAACGATCACAGTTCACTTCACAGAAAATGCCCCGAATACAAAGCACAACTGGAGCTATCAGCAACGTAAAACTGCTAAAGCCATATACTATGAACGGCACAATCAATAACTCCCTTTGTCGTTTGCAAACTTAACCTATACTAAATTATATACAATGGAATATACGAGCTTCCATTAATAATTAAATTGAATGTAATAGCATTACAAGAAACCCATCTAAAGACCACCAAAAATGGAACCTTATTTTACTTAACAACAAGTCACCAACACATTTTGCAACCCACAACACTTTTACCCACATTGATATTTTCTTTTGTACTTCAGATATCAATGCAGATATATCTTTGTCCATAACTGTTAACCATAAGTGACCACTTTCCGCTAAACATAACAAACCAACCTTTAAGTTAGTCAAAGCGATGGAATAAAATAATACTTTAATCTGCTCAGCTAAGTATATCTAATTCTTTAAAAAGTAGGCAACCTCATAACATTAATTGGTGGAATATCCAACTAACAGTAAAAAAAAAAAAAAATCTAAATAAAGCATTGTAAACTTTGTAAAGAAGCAACAACAAAATCAACATTAAAGCTTTCAAAATACCGAACGCAATGTATCGTCGTAAAACAAAAACTCATAATCTATAACAAAAATTATAGGCTAAATCAACCCTATTTCACTCAACTCTAAAACATGGATTAATATCAGACGTCTCTGTGGCATAAACCCTTTTTTGATAAAATAGGCCGGCACTGCATCCTGAATCATCTAAATTAATTGAATGTAGATCCTAAAATTTACAACTTCATATCTAATTATATGAATGACTGGAAAATAAAAACCATAGCTCATAACTACACATCTTTGACAAACATAAGAACAGAGTTAACCACAATAAAAATAAAAATTCTATAAAAAACTTAAATAATTTGTTCTAAAATATTCCAATCTGTCTCCAACCAAATGTTAGCATATCCACATTTGCCGAAAACATTACTATAATAGCCTAATCGTACCCAACCACCTCACAATATCCAAAGTAAATAAATTGAATGGTCTAAGAATAAAGCAAAATTATAAATCACCAACTACACAAACGCTCAGATATAATAAAATGCCTTTCTTGTACAATAATTAATAGCAACTAAAAATTTAAGCTCTTATAAAACGCCCCAGCCATACACCTGAAAAAAATAAACTATAATAAACAGTGCTTTACAAAATGGTTTATGTGCCGTTAACTGTAAAATCCAATATCCTACACTTTGCAAATAACCGTGACTTTTTAAGCAGCAAAAGCTGGAAAACTTACTCTTCGCCACAAATTCACTCCTCCAAAAAACCACATTAAAACTTAATCTTCGTGAGACTATAGAAAGGCCAATTAATCTATTGATAAAGCCATTAAAATATGTTTATCCAACTACAGCCCATTTAGGCCAATAAAAATAAAAAAACACAACATACTTTTTTTGGCAATTAAACCCGGCAAGTAATTAACTTGGTTAAAACAAAAAACGGCAAATCTATGCATGTAACATGGTCAGAGCGGTTAAGTGGTCTGAGGCGGCGTTTATTTTATTTAATCTTACTGTTATGAAAAAACAACTTATATTAAATTTAAAAAAAAGAAGAATAGATAACAACTTAGTTATTGTAACAAAGTGAGATTTTTAGTATGAGATCATGGATATTTTATTGTTTTATAAATTTGTATATTATAGGGCTCTGTTTACCAGTTCAAATGGGTGCATTCTATGGACCGTCTCTCTATTCTAACTCCACATCTCTTGCGCCTCCTGAGTAGGTGCCTAGCTAGCACGTTTGGATGAATGGGTTTTAAAAGTGAGACGTCTATCCAGACACCCCCAGGTATTCATGCCCAATCTGATGATTCAGAAGTTGATCCTGAAGATCCGGGCGTAGGCAGCAACAGATAAGCATTACCACAGTCGATCAATGAGAAGAAGTAGCGCAGTCAGCAGAATAAGCATCAAGTTTATTATATTTCAATTGTTTATTATAATTCAGCCGTAATGAGATAATGAGATTTAGGAGATATACGTTATTTTACAGATTTATGAGGTATATTCAAGTTTTTAAGACAGAAACTCTTCATAGATGAGCCGTTCGTTACAACTAATCCGCGAAGGCTGCGAATATAGTATTGGGGCGCTTAATCTATAGATTGAAATTTCCACCGGTGCAGCAAGCAAGTACGGCTTAAGCAGGAGGTACTGAGTTACTGGAAAAAGAGACTTAATATTGTAGAGCAATCCTTTATGCTCAAATACATTCAAAAAGACAACAAAGTTGTATTTTTTATTTTCGAAGTTCCTGAGGACATGTTGAAGGACATGATAAACTTGTACCATTTTTCCTTAATGATGGTGGTCCGGAATAGCATTCTGCACACGTGAAACTTCCACCATTCCATGAAGAAAAATTCTTTCAAATATTATAGAGGATGTAGGTAGCAATTTGTTTGCTATGCAAGAGCCAACTATATTGTCAAAATAATGCAACTCTGAAAAGTTTTAATATTTTTGTTTATTGTTTATTTATTAATTAATTAACGGAAAAGTTTGTTACATATTTATAGAATTCAGATTTTCGTTTCTTTTGTTCTTAATATTGTTTCTTTTTTACTTTTATTTTATGTAAATACTACCGTATATAATTTGCCATCATTCTTCTTTACGCACGATTTTTTTCTTTTTTTTTTTATTCGTACATATTTTTATTTTGTATACGCATATACATAATATTTAGTTATATATTACGCCTTATAGAATAAGAAAAAAAATCAACAAAAAAATAATAATTTTAATAGTTTTAATAATATTTTTTGTTAACAGAACTGCAAAGCAATTCAGCTTCATCATTATTACTTATTTAATTCTTTAAGAATGATATAAAGCAATAAAATAACAAAAGTAATCGTTCAAATGCTCTTTTCACATGTGTCGAAAATATTCTGATCTTAATTATAGAAGCTCTGCATGTATATAGGGGAGATGTTACGCCTGCCACATATTTTGACTTGTATAACTGTGCATCATTAGTAGCAAACTCTTTGTAGCAGTCAGCAGATTTTAGTTTGGAAAAAGTGATTTCGAGACTATTAGCGAAAAAAGTGTAGTTTTTTTCTGTGGTAGAAAAAGGTTAATATAAAATTTGCACAACAGTTGTTGCTATATTTTAATATTCTGACATACATATATGTTTGTTTCATTGTTTATGTTTTTATATATGTTTCAATTAAGCCTTAAATAAAAATAAATAATCGTAGAGTGCAAGCAAATGGCTGTTCTTAGAACAAGAAAAACTAACTAATGTGTATCTGCTGATTTTATCAAGATATATTGACAAAAAAAAGCCGGTGACCGTGTAAAAAATGTGATTACGAAAGTGTATGTCGTCGAGTTGTTCACTATCTTTCGCCGTATTGCAGCGCTTTCAATGGCAAGCTTAAATATTTTTGTTACCTTTATTTCAATTTTCAATGTTTTAATTACACAGCTACACAAAAAAAGTGTCATGACCGAGATACTACACCAGTGTATCCTCATGTAATAGTTTGCGATGAATCCGAAGCCAGAAATTGTTTTTTTTTTGTGTAGCTATGTTATTTATGACAAAGTCTTTACAAAGTTTTTTTAAATTAATGAATTTTTGATATTTTAGTTCTGTTTCTAGTGGCTGAAACCTCCTAAGAAAATAGTTTATAGGCAATACACTTATCAAATGTAACGTTATTCATTTTGTTTTGACCATTTCTTGATGTGAGGTTTTAATCATTTGTTCTGAAGTTTCAACATACAGTTTGTTCTTGAAGCAAATTGACTACTTTTTGGAAATTAAAAAAAGGGCGACATACAAAACAAATTGATTTTGGTTGCAAAATTAAAAAAAAATATATATATACATATATACTATATAATAATTTTTTTTTTTTTTTTGGTTTATTTCTCAAAAATTAAGTGCAATAAATTTATCAACTGCCGTCTGGGAGCTTCTTTTAAAATCTGATTAACTAGTATTCAATATTACAGACAGATATACACATGTAGATTTTTCACAAATTCACACATGTTTATACTTTAGGGAGGTCGTCGGCTCATCCATTAAGACGTTTGAAAAATATATTTTATTTTGCAATACACTATAAAAAAGAACGAAAAATAATATAAGATGACAACAAGGAAAGGCTCTTTATGAAATTTCCATCTTTACAACTTATTTATAATAATGATGAAGCGTATATACATTATACCAGCTCTGATTCTAATAATGTTTAATAATTTTTATCTAAAACGAAACAAAATAATATATATATATAAATATATATATAGATTTATGTATATATATAAACGTATATAATAAGCGTGCGCGTTCTTGAGCAACGCCTGCTGTTGTGCACACTTTCGCGCTACTGCACTCAGTCTGACTCATTCGCACGCACGCATGTTTCTAAATTTGTGGCTTTTCTTTCGTTTCATTCTTTTCTGTTAATTTTTTTTTTTTCGAATTTTGAATTTTTATAAAAATAAAAGTTTTAATATCATTAATTTTAATAATTGCTGTTGTTATTGATGTTGTTATTCCTGCAATTTTAATGTAAAATATTAAAAATCTTTTTTTTCTTTCTGTCTTCTATCGCTTTTCTGTTATTTTTTGTTTAAGTTATGTTTAATGTTTAATTGTTTTTTTAGGTTAGGACTTAAAGTAGTTCTGTAAGTTTTGCATTAATTTATTTTTAATTTCTTCTTTTTAAATTAAATATAAAACTATTGCCTTGATTTTTGTTTGTATTTATATATTTCCTGCATTACATAGAAAATACTTTTCTGTCATTTTATTAGTTATTCTGTTTTTTATGTATATTGTATGTATGTTTGTATATTATATTGTATAGAAGCTTCAACCAAATTTTATAACGTCCATGTATATATGTATGTGTGTGTGTCTGTACGCCTGTTTGTCTGTCTCTGCGTGTGATTCTTGAATTAATTAAGTTACTTGCTAAATAATTCGTTAAGCCTTTTGTTTATTTAATGGTTTTGTCTTTTACTTTGCTGACTTTATGTTATAATTATTTTGTTCTTTTTATAATCTCTTTTAGTGTTCTGTTTTTTTAGTTGTCTATAAATTTTCGTCTCGTATGCTTACAAATATATTTGTAGAATTATTTGCATTATTTGTTAATTAAATGTAGTTTAAATATATTAAATTGATTCTGTTATGCACGCAATCCGTTTGTTTAAAACTGCACTTTCAAATACTTTTCTTTATGACTATTTAATATATGTATGTATGTATATATTACATATAGTATGCATGCAAACATGCAAACATATGTACATATATGTATGTATGTATATATTCAGCGTATTCTCTGCATCTGTCTGTCATTTTGTCTTATTGTATGTCTGTCTGCCTTTTGCTTAGATTAAAAGTTGTTACTTGATGTTTTTTTTTGTAGCTTTTTATGTGTTGTTCTTATTGGTTGTTTTGTATTGTTTTCGATTTCTAATTTAAATTAACATTATTTTGTCTTTCATTAAATGTTTTATACATTAGTAAATTTTTGTTTTTTTCTTTTATATTAAAAGCTATTAAACTGCTCTTAACGATTGCTGCTGCTGTTACGTTGCTTATTGGTTAATTGATCATGTTGTGGTTGCTGTTGTCTTTTATTTGTCGCAATTCGAAAACACTTTGTTAGCGTTGGTGTTACTGTCGCCACAGCAGGGAACATTTCTCGGCTTGCAGTTGCATTTGTTGTACCTCCGGTTGCTGAAGTTGCTGTCGTTATATTGTTCATTGTCGGAGATGTTGAAGATATATTTGTTGCAATTGTTGAATTAAAATTCCTATTATTAAAATTATAATAATTATTAAAACTATTGCTATGTCTATGCTATAGGGATCCAGCCGGAAAACTTGTTGAACTATTACTATGCGCTAAACTTATCATCGAACCAGATAGGCTACCCTCCTCATCGGGGTATGTCTCACGTGATACTTCAGTTAGCGATAAAGTGCTGTGAAAACATAAAAAAGAAATATATGTATATAAATATATTTATTTACACTTAATGCATTCAATCTGAGTTAGATAAATAAATACCTAGCAAAATTGCTATTTCTGTAATGTTCATATTCAATATAAATTTAAAAGAAAAAATAATGTTCACTATAAATAAGGCTATAACACCTAACTTAAATGTAAGCAGTGAGGTTAACGTCAAAATAAGGTAGTCTGCGACCGTTATTATAATTATGTGAAGCCACCGTCAATAGAAGCCACCATACTTATATACTAGACTTTTAAAGGATTCATAAGTTGGCGGAGGGAGCCTACCAAAAAAGTGGGCGTACACGCATATAAGTATTTATATACTATATATATAAGTATATATACATATAAGTATATTTATACTTGTTATACTTTTAAGCTGATATTGACTTATATAAAGAAGTTTTTCATGAAAAATCTTCATCAGTAGGCGGAGGGCTTGAATGGCCACCCTAAAATGTGGGCATGACATTATCAATATGGATATTCTATTTGATTAGGGTAAAAAGGTTTTAAAAAGGCAGTCGGGAGCAACGCGAGCTGTTAGTGAGCGATATCGAGAGAAACGGAGAGAGGAGAAACGCCTTTTCAGACGCAAGAAAAAGGAGCAAGAAAGGCGGGAGTTTGAGGATGTTGATATGTTACGTGACAGAAATGAAGCTCGAAAATTCTATCAAAAGGTCAAGCGTCTGACTGGAGTAATCATTTCTCCAACGTACTCGGAGCCGATGAAGCGCACAATTCCGCCGATAGAGAAATGACACCGGAACCACCAGTTAATGATGGCACTATTATAGAGCCACCGGACTATAACGGGGTCAATTCAGTTATTTAAAAGCTGAAAAATAACAAAGCGGCAGGCTCTGATGGGCTGCCAGCTGAGTAAGAGTATTTAAGACCGGCGGCGAAGAGTTGGTTAGGAGTATGCACCAACTTTTAAGCAAAATATGGTCCGATGAACGCATACCCAATGACTGGAATCTCTGTCCTATCTTTAAGAAAGGAGTCCCCGCTGTTTGCGCCAACTAGCGCGGAATAAGTCTCCTTTCCATTGAATATAAGACTCTGTCGCGCGTATTCTTTAATAGGCTGAAACCATATACGGATTCACTAATAGGACGATATCAGTGTGGCTTCAGACCAAAAAGGTCGACCAGTGACAAAATATTCACATTACGCTAAATCTTGGAAAAGACCCGTGAGTTCAACAAAGACACTCACCACCTATTTGTCGATTATAAAGTCGCTTTCGATACGCCGATACGATCGAAGTTCTTCGACGCCCTGTCTGCACTAGGTATCCCGGCAAAGATTGTTCGTCTTTGCATAACGACACTTCCTCACCGTTGTCAGGGTGGGGAAAAACATCTTTAACCCCTTTGATACCAAGAGAGGTTTCAGGCAGGGCGAAGCTCCGTCGTGCGATTTTTTCAATCTCTTGATGGAATACATCCCAATACATCTTCCAAAAGGAAGTAATGCTGCTCGCTTACGCCGATGACATCGATATCATCGGTACGCAGGAAAGGCGAGTCAGCAAGGCGTTCTCGGAGATTGAAAAACAGTCTCGGCTCAGGGGTCTAGCGGTGAACGAGGACAAGACGAAGACTTTCAACGCGGTTTCATCCAACTCAATCACGGTCCATGCCTCTGCGCCATACAATAGGACCGGGAGTATCAGCGTCTTATATATCTTTGTTTTCGTCTTTCGAGAGAGGGCTTTACTTCTCATTTGCTTGCTCAGCCCAAAAAAGCATCTGTTTGCAAGCGTGATTCTTCGCCTGATCTCTAGGCTTACGTTGGTGTTGCTGGTTATCTCTGTTCCAAGATAGACGAAGTTTTCTACAACACTGAAGTTGAAATTCTCCATCGTCACTGACCGTCCAAGACGCGTTGACGGAGTGCGAAAAGACACCAAGTACTTAGTCTTGTCCTCATTCACCGCTAGACCCATGAGCCGAGACTGTTTTTCAATCTCTGAGAACGCCTTGCTGACTCGCCGTTCCTGCGTACCGATAATATCGATGTCATCTGAGTAAGCGACCAGCATCACTTCCTTGTGGAAGATCGAGCCCGACATACTCTGTATGTACGGGCACTTGCGTAGGAATGTTTTCC
Source organism: Leucophenga maculata (assembly GCA_035044805.1). Classification (NCBI taxonomy): domain Eukaryota; kingdom Metazoa; phylum Arthropoda; class Insecta; order Diptera; family Drosophilidae; genus Leucophenga; species Leucophenga maculata. The sequence continues at coordinate 22,795 of JAWNNP010001807.1, forward strand.
ATCAGAAGATTGAAAAAATCTCACGACCGAGCATCGCCCAGCCTGATCGTCCCATCAGTGAATCTGTATATGGCTTCAGCCAATGAAAAGAAGACTTATTCCGCGCTAGTTGGCGCAAACCGTGGGGTGTCCTTTCTTGAAGATAGGACAGAGAACACAGAGATTCCAGTCTTGCATAAAAGTTGGAGCATACTCCAAACCAACTCTTCGACGCCGGTCTTAAATAACTCAGCTGGCAGCCCATCAGAGCCAGCCGCTTTGTTTTTTTTTCAGCTTTTTAATAACTGAATTGACCTCGTTATAGTCCGGTGGCTCTACAATAGTGACATCATTAACTGGTGGTTCCGGTGTCATTTCTCTATCGGCGGAATTGTGCGCTTCATCGGCTCCGAGTACGTTGGAGAAATGACTACTCCAGTCAGACGCTTGACCTTTTGATAGAATTTTCGAGCTTCATTTCTGTCATGTAACATCTCGACATCGTCAAACTCCCGCCTTTCTTGCTCATTTTTCTTGCGTCTGAAATGGCGTTTCTCCTCTCTCCGTTTCTCTCGATATCGCTCACTAACAGTTCGCTTTGCCTCTGACTGCAGAGTTCGCTAATGCAGTAGCATTGCGACACTCCTCGACATACCAAGAATTCTTCACAGGTTTTGTATATCCAATGACATCATCCTTGGCAGCCCTATCCATGGAGCGGGTGATATGTTTCCAGTGCTCACATATATCTTGAGAAGACGGAGAGGTTTCCCGGAGCAGTCGAGAGAGTGTTTTGAAAAGGCTTCGGCAGTCTGTTCTGATTGCAGCTTGCCGACGTCTAGCTTTTGTTGCATGTTGGGACATGCGGCGTGCATTACGCTGCGACAAGATAGTGGTCCGAGTCAATGTTGGGGCCAAGTAACGTCCAACACGCTCGATGCGTGCCTTCCGTCAATCAAAACATGATCAATTTGGTTGTGTGTTATGTAATCTGGACACAGCCATGTAGCCTTGTGGATGTTAAGGTGTTGAAATCTGATACTACTACCAACCATGTTCCAACCTGCGGCGAAATCGATTAGCCGCTCTCCATTACTGGAGCTGGTGTCGTGAAGGCTAAATTTTCCGACGGTTGGGCCGTTTTTTTCCTTCCTTCCCAATGTTGGCGTTGAAATCGCCAAGTACGATTTTGACATCGTGCTTGGGACAGCGCTCGTACAGACGTTCCAAGCGCTCATGGAAATAATTTTTGGAATCGTCGTCTCTCTCTTCCGTCGAAGCGTGCACACAAATCACGTCTTCATGTCTTAACCAAAATGTATTACAAAAGGAACACGTGTGGTCAAAGTGAACTGTATGGTAAATTTCGATCTGGACTCAATTAAAGCGACACCTACCGAAAAGTAGACAGAGCAATGTCTTGATACCAAATTTGACAGCTCTCTCTCTCTCTTTCAAATGCCTTTCTCCTGACATTTATAAACCAATCCATAGTGTAATAATACATGGTGACGCCACTTCAGCCATGCGCTCTCAAAAAGTAGCTACAGTTCAGAGAGAATAGCTACACTCAGTTTGCGAGTGAACGTCTCTCTCTTCTGCTCACAGCTACATATATTGTGAGAGCTGCGCTACCTTCTATAATTGTACCATGGACCAACCCAGGGCATTAAACAATTATAGAAGGTAGCGCAACTCTCGCACTTTTATACAATTACACTATGTCACGGACTATCGCAAGCGAACTAAAATTTAAATGACTGGAAAAGAAAACACGCTCCCACCTTATTAAGTACACCCTGCTTGTAAGTGAGCTGAGCATGCTATCATATGACAGCCATACATACATACATATGAATGCAGAAAGAGCGAGAGAGAGAGTTAGCGGATTTTTTTCAGTTCAGTTCCCTTTATGATATATAGTAGTAATTGTAGAGAAAATTTCCTACAATTGATGTCATAACCATTTATTTCCTAAAATCAATAATTTTGGCGTACGAGCGCGAGTTGTACTTCTCAAGTACAACTGCGATGTACGCGTCCAACGTTCTCATTCAAGAATCATTGTTTTTTATGTGCTGCTGAGATAACAGCAGAGTTTATATCTAAGCAAAAGCAGACTCGTTTATGTGATCGTAATATTGTGTATAGTGTGCGTAAATTATCGATGAAAAATTACCTACGTCCGATCGCATTATACCTCCAATGTCATTATCGTATTTGACGAATATCCAGAAGATGTAGCAGCCCGTTGTACCAAATATGTAGAACGATCCCGACGATCACGAATAACTGCTTCAGTAGACATACTTTTTGATGAAACAATGACGCCAACTATGTCACAGAGTAAATTCCTAGGTAATGATGCGAACAAGAACCGCATCACTGAAATGTTGAAGACAAAATTTGAAGCTGAACACTTCACGGTTAAACAAGCCACCGAAGATACAAATACGTTAATAATAAATACCGCAATAAGCGTTTCTTCGGCATTTGATTTTGTAGTAGTTGTCGGTGAAGATGTAGATTTCTTCGTTCTTTTGACGGCGCTATCAACGCATCCAAACATATACATCCTCAAACCAGGAAAAGGAAAAATTTCGCGACAAATATACTCCATAAATAGTATAAAGGATATAACAGTCGCAAATCATATTTTATTTTTGCATGCCTTTAGTGGTTGTGATACCCCATCAGCATTATATTATCAAGGAAAATTTAAATTTATTCAAGTCCTCCGAAAAAATCCTGATTGAAACGAGGTTATCGAAGTATTTAAAAATCCAAATGCTGATCCAGAAGTCATTGGTAAAGCTGGAGAACGAATTATCAGCACGACAACATTGGTTTGGAACTTATCACCAGGTTCAGCAGTTGTATGGGAACGAACAAAATGTGCAACAACGGGGATTGAAAAAACACAAGAACGGGCTCATTCCTGTTACTACATTCGAGTCCCCTGCTCCGGATAGCTTGCTGAAACTTATTTCTTGCAAATGCAAGAAAGGTTGTCAAAAAGCTTGCGGATGCAGAAAGGCAGGGCTAAAGTGCTCCGTTGTGTGCGCGAACTGTGGTGGTTATTGTGATAATTCGCAATTTCCATCACAAGATAGCAGTTAAGAAGAAGAAACGGACACTATTCTCGAGCAAATAAACGACGAAATCGAGAACGAAAAGAACCGCGATGAAAGTGATGATCCCATCATCGATGATGCAGAAAAAACTTCCGTCTCTGATATTTCAATCAGTACTGAAGACGATGAAAGCACAACACCTGGTCCGTCAACAACAATGAAGCGACGGCGATTGAACTAAACTACTAGTGAGTCAGATGTGGATTAGGCCTACTGGGATACCACAATAAAAAAACGCGCCGCTTTCTCTACCTCATGGTGGTGTGGAAATGAGTATTTCTGCCGAAACGTGTGTTGACTACACTTTACGGCGCTCGTACGCCAAAACTATTGATTTTAGGAAAAAAAAAAATGGTTATGACATAAATTGTAGGAAAATTTCTCTACAATTATTTTGTAACGATATGTTTTCCTGTAAAATGCGTCGGAAATGAGTTATAATCAAAAAACTGCTTTCAGGCGCCATTTTTCCAATATGGCGGCGTGAGCGGCAAAGATACGAGGTGGCAAAGTAAAAATTCGGAAAGAGCACGTCGAAATCTATAAAAAACTCCCGGAAAACTTTCCAGGTAAAAATACCAAATGACTGTACTATAAGTTAATAGCAAAATATAAGTACTAAACAGAATTGCATATTTGGTGACATGCCTTTTTCTATCGTGTTACTTAATAAATTAATTTGTGTGGTGTTAATTTTATAATCATTTGTTTTATACTAATTATAAATCGTTTCCAATTTTTAATTATCTTTCTCAAAAACGGTTAAACGAAATTTGTAGGGAGTTTTATACTTTACAAATTTTATAATAGATGCAAATACGATTTGCGGTAAATTTCCAATAAATTTTTGTATCATTTTTGGTGTCGTTTTGTCATTTATCAAGTTCAAATCACAACGCTGCAATAAAAGTTTTCAGTTTTGGAACAAATATCATTGCTATTTTTGCATCTAAAGCTGAATTAGCTTTCAATGGAAAGTTTGGGAAATTGGTGGATTGCGATGGGCAATATTTCCGCATTAAATTTGTAAGTATTTATCATGAGTCCCAATTTGATATTAAAACTAAATATATTTGTAGGTAAGATATACGAAGTCACCATATCGAACTGCAAGATAAACTTGCGTATTTCGATAAAACTAACTGAAAATATAAAGGCTCAATAACTATCTAAAAGACGAATATAGCTAAATCGATTCGTCCTTCGAGCTTATAAAGAATATATATTTTTAAGTCAAACTACTAATAACTTTTCACACTTGCGCTCTATAGTCTTTCAAATGACATGCCAAAATCATGATCGTTTTAACCCTAAACTATCTTTATTATAACCTATTTAATAGAAATCCTTTTTAGATTTCAGAAAATATTTAAATACTTTTAATATAATTTTCGTTGATTTCTTACCTGAAACCTAAGGCTATTGATTCATTATCAAAAGCTTCCAATTCTTTAGCATGTTTCTCGTGTTTCATGCGTAAACGTTCGGCACGTTCCTGATTGAATTGCTGCAATTCAAGTTCCATCTGAAAAAAATATTCAAATGCTTAATTCATTGAAGTCTATAACAATTTAAAAAGTCAGTTACCTTGTTTTCCAGCGATCCTCGCCGGTTACTGACACGACTTTCAAGCTCACGGCGCTCCCGATCGCGCTGTTCCTGAGCTTGTTTCTTATTCTTGTTTTGATACGCAGTGAGCATATCCAGTTCGTACTCCAACTGCTCGTTGGTACGTTGGCACTCAATCACCTGACTTTCGTCCAATTTATAACTCTGACTTTGGAACATATCAGCGATGCTTTGTTCATACTGTATTACAAAAAAGTATAATTCTTCAATCAAAGTCTAGTTCTTAGTATATAATTTCACTTAATACAGACCTGTTCACCGAGCAGTGTCAGTTTACGGTGCTTCTCCTCCTTAAGCTGTTTGATCACCTCTTTTTGTTGTTCTTTGGGTGTAGTCTGCAATATTTGCGCTTTATAGCGTTTATATTGTTTCGTCTGGGTTTTGCATGTTTCACGAAATTGTTTACGTATTTGTAGTTCTTTTTGCTAAAAAAAAAAATATATATATATATAATTATACAAGTTTTTAAATAACACGTCTCAAAACAATTGTATACGAAATTTGTGTTGTGCAGAATAAATACCTTAAGGCTCTTGGGATGTTGCCTAATTTCGAGTGCATGCTTGCGCAGCAGCTCCTTTTTAATGCGATCCATATAGTCTTTTTGATTCTGCAACTCCGTGTCATGTTGCTTATTGATCTGCACATAAATAATAAATATATTAGTAAGCAAATTTTTAGTTTCTATTATTAAGCTAATAAATAGACCTGTTCCTCGCGCAGCTGATGCACGCTCTTTTGCTGACGGTACTCCAATTCTTGCGTTTTTTCGTGATGCTTGAGCAGCATAGCGTGTGCCTGTTCAAGCTGTTGCTGCTTCTTGCTTAACTCCTGCACACAATAGAGAAAAAAACCCAAATTAGCCTTTTCTTTAGTTTATTTAACTTGAATATTACTCACATCACGCAACAACGTATCCTCCAGCTCGTGAAGCATTATCATTCGCCTCCGCTTGAACTTCCGCATCTCTAAATCAATATACTGTTTTTGAGCTTGTAGCATACGCTGTTCCTCTTGCGCTTCTGTCTGTTTGAGGTTATCCTTTTGCGATTGCAGCGTGAGATCGCGTTGTCGTTTCGGCGTCGATTCGTCCATGCTGAGCTCTCGTTTCCAGCGTTCCTTGTTCGCTTTGTACTCCTTTTTACGATTCAAATCGAAGACTTTGCGATCACCCTCTTGCTTAATAGTGATCTCTTTGTGTAGTTTTTTCTCGGAGGTCGTTGTCTGTTTCATACGACGCTCTAAGTCCTGTTGATGTTTGGCCTGTGAAACAAAACCACAAAGAGTTAGTATAATATGCATGCAATTTGTACATATATTCTATCGGAATGTATATATGTACCTCTAGTCTTTCTAGTTCTCGTGTGAAGTTATGCAGCAGATTATCATACTCCTTGTCCAGGGCCGCCTTGTGCGTCTCCATTTCGACTTTACATTTTTCTTCGAGCTTTACTAACGCAGCTTGATGCTCACGTCTCATACGTTTGTAACCAGACATCTGCTCATGCATCTCCTCCTAAGAAATAGTATATAGATTCAAAACAAATTAATTTTTCAGAAAAAAATTTTGTAAATATATAATAAAATAACGCATTAAATGGTCAACAACGCTAATGCATCGCATGAACATACTATCTATACGTGCGTGTGTATAAATGAATGTTACTCAGACCTAGTGTATCTGTTATGAACTCAAAATTAACCTTTCAATGGACATTTTTGTACGCACATAATCCTAATGATCTCCAAGTTAAAATTGAATGTTTGTGCAAGAAAAAAGAAATATGTTTCCCCTGCACAAACACTTAAGAATTATATTGATTAAGAGCAGATAGCTGGCCTATTCCCATTTTCACTTACTTAAACAAAATTGTAGCTGCCAAGTACATAATTTAGATTATCGTGTGATATGTATTAAAACATTGGTTCCAGCGAAGATTATGATTTTCTTGTTTAGGATTCATTTATTTAGTTCTGAAGTAAGATTCAAATGTAACATTATAAAATTGCCCAAGAAATTGCAAATAATAAAACTGAAAGTTGGAACAGTCCTGTAGCAAAGAACCACAATACAACAATACTTTTTGTTCGAACCTCCAGAAGAAAATTCAATATAAAGTATAAAAGGGTGTCACGCGAAAATGTTTTTATAAAACACAGTATTTACAGTACATATTGTTATATACATAAGTGGAATTTCTTGCCACGATAGCGAACACCATTATATGTTAGACGCAATGGTTTGGCCTTTTTCCACTAACTACATTAAAAAATACTTTAAAAAAATCATTAGTATTAGAAAATGTAAAGTTAAGAAAAGCTTGTTAAGAAAGGAATAGCAGAGTTTTATAGAAAAATATATTTTTTTAAGTTTATCGCTCGTTGGGGGAACGCCACAGTGCAGTTTTTAACAATGTAGTTCTTCTTCTTGGCTTAGATATAGCACTCTTTGCAAATTAGCAAATTTCAAGGCATAATACAAAGTTATGATGTAATCTTACTTCAACCGATCCCATTAACATGTATACCAAAAATTAAATGGATTCAAAATTTTTAAATTGGTCCACAATTGATGAAGAAATCGGAGAACATAGAAAAATATACGTACAGGGAAACATAGAACAACCTACCTTTTGAAGTTGGTTAAAAATTGTTTTTTTGGTATAAGTACCGTGAATACATTTAAATGCATTTATTAAAAAGTTGTTATTTTAATGTTGAAGTTACGCATTACAATTTTTTATATGATACAGATAGATTTTAAACGTTTGATAATTCATTTTTTATCGATTCACTTTGTTGATTTGCCTTTCCTTAAAATAAGCGTGAACATGCACTATACTGCAATGAAAATCTAATTAGCAATTGTAAGCAATTTTAAGCGGGAGAAAAAGCCAGCAAACATAAAACTATGTCAATGGCTTATTATCTGAATCTGAAACGATATTGACCAACCTGGTCCTTTTAGCATTGAGTTTCTGGTCGTAAAATCTCAATTATCGACTATGCACAAATTCAAGATTATATTTCTGGAATTGTTGCCCGTAAATAGGGACAAGTGTGACAACTTAATTCTGTTCTACCCCGAAGTCATATACCCTTGACCACTGCATATTGGTAGTGTTCAAATAACAAAAATACATAGGAGACTCCACAAATTATACATATTTGTGATCAGCACGACGAGGCGAGTCAATATAGTCTTGGTGATATTAAAATCGCGTCATAGACAAGTCTATCTAAATATTTTTATACTGAAATACTAAAGTATGCCTTGATTTCCCTTAACAACTGTTCTTAGCCTACGTTGTACCATAATTTTCAAAAAGAAAAATTTCATGCAAATGAAAAATTGCTATGAAAAATTTGTGTGCAGCATAAAATGTAGGAGCACTTCGCTATATCTCTTATATGGTAATAGTTTAGAAATATTGACAATGCGGACAGTCGAATTCGGAGAAAAGCTTAATTACATGCCCCAGTCTATGACAAGTACGTACATGGCTAGAAGCAATCTTTTCATCAAGAACATATGAATACTAACACAAATCTTTTTTTATTTGCTTCAATTTGATATTCACTTTTACAAAAATGTTGGTAAATGGTAAAATTAAAAAACTCAAAAATATGACATTATGCATGATTTAATATGGCAGACAGAACGAAAACATTTTTAGAAATCAAATATTAGTTAGTTTGTCTTACATTTTCGCAATAATTGGCGTATTCTCATAACTAAAGTGCGGAAGCATAATAAAGGAACAAATAACATATAACTTTTAAATAAGAAGAGAGTCACAGAGATATGAGAGCAAATAATCAAGCATAAAAAATACGGCAGGCAAAGAGAGAAAAAATAGAGAAAGAGAGAGTAAAAGAACGATTAGAAAAACGAACATAAAAATCGAGAGACAGAGAATGAAGAGAGTTTTATAATGATAGCCACAAGAGATATGATTCTTTAGGACAAAGAGATGCGCAGACAATGTTAGAGATTATGTTGCTTTCTAAAAAATAAAATAAAGTTTAACGTACAAACTGGGCGTGTGGTATTTGGTTATCTGCAGCACTAACAATTTAAAAACTGTGCGCTATGCATAACTCTATATGAAAACAAATATTTCAATAGTAAGTAATTACTTGGCTTCGAAACTATGGCAGTAATTTTCCAATTTGTATAAGTTGGCTATTGGAGAGCTTAGACGGATAATAAATTTTATATTGTAATACTGAAAGGGAGCAGAAAACAAATAACAAGGTTGTTTAAGCAGCCATTTACTTCAGTTTTCTGGTTTCAACAAATTATTGTAAAAATCGTATATCTGTATAATTATATCTACGTGTAAATTTAAGACAATTCAATATTTGGTTATTAAAAACACGCCGTTGCCTTTACTCCGTTTTCTTGATTCGGTTTTTTGTCGGTTAGTGGTGGCGTTCAACTTTGATTGCAGCTTCTGTTTCTTGATTAAATCTTTCTTATAGTATTTATTTGTACTTTGTTCGTTCGGCTGTTTTTGAGCATTTCTTAAGATTCCGCCGCCGCATCTGTCGTCGATCACTGCCACCACCGGCAAACAATACAAGAACCAATCGGCAGCATATCGTTCTTTAACATGAAGGGAAAAAAATTAAGTGTGTTATACACACAATGTCACACAAACGCTATGATATACAACAACAACAGCTTTTGCCCCAGCAGGCGTTGCGGTAGTTGCCCTTGATACCGCTCACGCTGTCAGCACCAGCGTCGCCTTCACTCATGTTTGGACGCAGGACATATCGTGGCTAGCGCAAAAGAGATACACAGATAGATAGAAAAGTAAGGTTATGTGCTTGTTAGAATAATAAAGGTTAAGTTTTATTGAAAATTAGAGAGAAGAATTAGTTCATGATAGTTGGAATAAGAATTGATAAATATGGAAGGAAACTACTAACACGCAACAGACAGTAGTGCTCATGATAATTTTGAGACAGTCAAAAATATGTTTCCAATGCTGAAAAATGTAGTGCATATACATTCAATCGTTTAAATCAAGCATCGTTACAAAGGGAGTAAGCCAATGTGTAAGCGTATGTATGTGCTCTGGATGTTGAATGTATGTATTGCTAAACGCAAGAACCTACTTCTGTTTCAATACTCTGGAACAGTGAGTCTTTCTTGCGTCCAATATTTATTCCGATTGTATTCGGCATCTGCGGCTATCGAACGCTGAATAAGTTAGTGAATTTTTTGACCACTATTTTCACGACTTAGAGGGAAGTTTCCAAAACGTCCAACACCTACTTAATTATTTGTTGTGTAGAGTAACCGTGATATCCATTTTAAAATTTCCCAATTTAACATTAGACCACCGATTGCGAAACACATTCATATTTAATTAGTTGTTGTTTGAAGTATAACAACCAAGTTTAAAATCAATCGTAGGAAAAAATATTTTCCATATTGCTTTTGACCCATCTTTCTCCTCCCTTAGCGGTAAAATTTACAAAAACTTCGAGACATGTTTTAAATTAATTGTTGTGCAGACTGTAAAAACCGAATTTAAAAGCGATCGTGTGAATTTCAAGACACTGAACCCGCTGAATTAGCAACATAAATGACGCACTATGCGAAAAGGTATCGAATACGACAAATTTAGATGAGAAATACTCAATGGTATATGTATGTGAAGCAGCCGTCAATAAGAAGCAACCATACCGACTTCTTAGTGAAATAAAGATTTCATACAAAAATGCATAAGACAGCAGTGATTTTGTAAGAAGGCTACCACAAAAAGTATATGTATGTGCTGAATTAAATTAAATAAAATTTTCATTCAAAAACAAAAAAGTGGGCGATAGGTTTGTATGACGGTAATCCCAAAATGTAAAGGCACATCTATTAGTACATGTATATAAAGCGAGCGTCCATAAAAAGCCTCAATAACCACATTAAAGCTGATATCGACTTAAATGAAGAAGTTTTCAATACAATAGCCTATTTTTAGGTGGTGGGTTTGTATGCGGGCTACTCTAAAAAGTGGAATATCAATACCATACATGGTATATATACTAGAAATCTCAGTAATTTTTTTTTAAACAAGTAAGAAAATTACAGTCGAGCATAACCGACTGTAAGAGGCGCTGACTTAGAGGGACGTTATCTCTATACTGGCACACTCAAATTTTTACCTTCGAGAGTGATTTCATGGAAAGGGGGTGTTGATTTTATGGGAAGAGGACAAATTTTAAAATAAACTCGTTAAATTTCGGCGAAGTCCTAGTTTAATGAAAAAAGAAAGAAGTCTCTATCCTGACCATAATGGGGGTAACTTTGGGGGGTCTCCGACCATTATTTCTACCTGTTACATACATTTGCACAAAACCATTGGGCTTTTGCAGCAGGCATGGCTACTTTAAAGGGTCTACGATCTTTGCTTTAAAGTTAGAAAATTTTCTACAAAATGATAATATTCCGTTCTACAAGTTTTTTAATATAAAATATTCTAAAACATTGGTTTCAGACGAACGGATTTGGACAGTTTGACTTTTTTCGTCTAACGGATTTGCTAAATAAAACAAAACATTATTTCCAAAATATGGAATATACGAAGGACAATGTTTATTGCAAATGTACATTGCATCAAATCTGGGTCCGAGTTCCGGGTTAGATCTTAATAATCAAATGATTATTTGTAGGAGAATTAATGTAATAACGAACAAAGACAAATAATTCATAGCCGTGAGTGTTGAATCTTTGTATCGTTTATTGAAACAAAATATTTTAAATATAACTAATAGCTAGCTTGATATACTTAGATTGAGTTGGGTCCTTCTCGACTTCTTGTCTGACGCAGAAGTTACAGTAGACTAGTTTTGTCTTCTTTAAAACACAATCTGCATTCTGTTTCTGTGAAAAGATCCATTTTTTTAAATGGTATTACAGTCGGTGATGGCTAGCCAGGTACCCCTGAGCAGCATTAGTTTCTTTTTACTGTAATATTGTCAATGCAGATTGACGGAATACGTGAAAACATTTTAGTAAAATTGCTGTTCTATTATAGTTTATAGTTACATCTGAACATTGTGAAAGAAAATAAAAAAATTGCAGACTAGTTCTACTCAGTCAATCCACAATTTCATTACCTTCAAATTCTCTATGGCTAGGAAACCTACGAATCGTGACAATCGCGAAAATCCGACCGAAAGTTGATGCAGAGTATTACGGGACTGCTTAACAAAACTGGAGCATGTTTTCGAGCAGTTTACGGTTTTACTGTTGCTTGGGTGTACAAAATAATAGTGATATTGTCATATTTAAGATTACTGTACAATAAAACGTAGACCTCGTATCGTCGATCTTGAGTTGATGTTTCTTGTGTAGACAGTAAATGAGTGGAAAATGCAACTAAGAAATAACTTCCCGAGCACAACTAAATTACAGATACTTCGATACAGACCGACGAACATGTCAAATATGTAAATGTATGTAACAGGCAGAAGGAAGCGTGGCTACTTGTTACATAGATTTACATATTTGACACTCAAGAGCAGATTACAAAAAGTGTACATACCAACTTTCAAAATACTCATAAAATTTTTAGGAATTGAACGTATACGAACATACAGACAGTATAATAAAAAAGTTTTTGGTAATAAAATTAAAAAAGAAATAGGCTTTGGGATTCTATGGTAGCATGAGAGCGTCTACGTACTGATCTTGTTTTAGATAAAATGAAAATAGAGGGATTAGATCCCATATTTATAGACACACTGGTAGACGGACATGCCTAAATCATATATATATATATATATATATATATATATAAATATATATATATTCGCTTCTTTATACTCTTGTATCTTTCCGTTCGAAGTAAAAATATATTGTGTTGTATGCATGGCACACTAATTTCTACACACAAGCAGCAAGATATTTACATTCGTCTCGACAATTGTTATGCTATTTTACAAACGTTATGAAAAATATTACCAGTTCTTCTAAGGAAGTATGAACAAACTTTCAATTCCTCCTATTCTGTTAGCTGGCGTCGCATCGCATATAGCCGTTTCGTACACCGAATCACTGAAAAATGCAACTAGTACTTGAATTATAGTTTCGATAGAACTGATATCTATTAGGCAGGTCCTGCAGGGATGCATGCAATGTATGAGACGACTATAGGCAACAGCGACCGCAAATTAAAGAATTGGATAGATTATGAATGTATGTATATGTCTAAATATTAAATATAATTTTTATTGCAAACATATTTTTGATTGCCAATATTAAATGCAATGTATACACATATAAAAAATAATATCGTATATTATATATTTTGTTATGGAATATATATGAAGACAAGCTTAAGAGCGAAATTGATATAGGCTCAGAACGCCACCACCGTTGTAGCAAGAGTCGGACCACAAGAAACTAAAGGTCTTATTTTTTTTTATAAAACTTATTCTGATAATAAAATAACAAGTAGTTTGTACAACACTGAACGCACCTGCATATGTTCCTTTTGCTGTTTCGTCACTATGCTTGTTGTACGTATGGTCGCAAAATTGTTCGGTCCATGATCGTTGACCGCATTGGAAATGGCCTGTTGCGAGGATGTCGATGCTGCGTATACAGCTGCTGCCGTAGCCGGTGACTGTAGATAACGGGGCTGGATAGGTGGCATACGATCACCAATAGCACCGCCTGACGTTGTTGTTCCAGTGCAATAGTTCCCACCGGTTGCAGGTGAGCCGCTACTATTATTGGCACCTGTAACAAGGCCGCTGTTGCTCATGCCATGCGACATGGACGCGGGCAAAGGCATTACGGACAATGGTGGCGGAACCGGTGCTGGCACAACAGATGCCGAATTCGTCGGCGTTACATTATTATTCATGCTATGCATGATGTTCGGTAATTGTGGTAAGTTGCGATGACGCGACGAGTTACGTGATACAGCTCCCGGTTGTTGATGATAATTCGCAGCGGCCGCTGCTGCAGCTGCCAACTGCTGTTGATGATGCAGATGTTGCGCATGTTGATGCTGTTGTTGGTGATGGTGTTGAGCAGCATGATGATGATGGTTCTGTGCTGCAGCAGGTATAGAATTTGATGAAGAGCTCTGTGCATTAAATTAAGAGAAAAATATCTTGTGAGTTAACGTTGAACATTTTAAGTTTGTTTTTAATCTGTACTACTTGACTACTAGCCGCTGACACGCCCACAGAGTGTATGGAGTGTTCCGAAGTAATACTATTGCTCTTGCTGCTATCACCGCCAGCATGATCATCATGTGCGTCATCAGTATCACCGACAGCACTCTCCGTTTCACATGTATCGACCATAAGAATTTTTTTCATCTTGCGATAGTTTAGATTATCCAACTCGCGCACTGCAGACTTAGTTCTTGCAATCAACTCCAGCAGCACTGTCTCGGAACGTGGCCGTGTTACATACGCATGTGCTAGTAGTTTTGTCGATGATGGACGCTCTGCTGGCATTTTCTTCAGACACAAATCAACGAAATGACAAAATGTATCCGACCAGTCGTTCTTCTAAAATAAAAATTGGAGTAACAGATTAAAAAGTGAAATATAACAATGTGAAATACAATACTCACCGGAAGCGCTGGTGATTCATTCTGCGCAATATGGTATAGCGCCGACATGGCGTTCATATTAAAATACGGTGGCTTACGCTCGGCCAATTCAATGCAGGTGATTCCCAACGACCACACATCAACTTTGCCATCATACTGTCCTTCATCCATAGCCAATATCACTTCTGGTGCCATCCAATACGGTGTACCGACAAAACTATTTGCTGGACACTTAATTGCAGCACTGCCAAAATCCGCCAACTTGACCACACCATTATCCGTAAGCAAAATATTACCGGCTTTGATATCGCGATGAATGCGTCCCAGACTATGCAAATAACTGAGGCCACTCAGTACGCCACTACAAATGGCAGCTATTTCATCCTCGTGCAACGGCTTTTTGTGCACTTCGATAATATCGGAAGCAGAGCCAACACAATATTCCATGACCAGCCAAGCGGTGGATTCACGTAGATAGCAGCCCTTGTACTCAATTGTATTTGGATGTTTTAATTGCCGAAGAAAGCTAAATTGATGTTATCGAAAAAAATTATAAGTATATAATTTAATCAAATTAATGCAAATTCAGACTTACCGTATTTCTTTGAGTATGTCTTGCCATTTCTCCTGACTCTGTTTACCTGTGTACGACATCTTTTTGATAGCCACAATTTCTTTGGTGAGGTTGCACCGCGCATAGTACACCGCTCCGAATGAGCCATGACCAATTTCGCGCAAGTCCTCAAATATCTTCTCAGGATCATGTTTATTAAAGAGATCGGCAATTTCCGGATCTTTGAGACTACCAGGACGTGCCGAAGGCATTGCTCATTGCTCTTGCACTACGTTGTACGTCGTGTACGTTGTTGTACGTGTGTTGTATTCTATATATTGATTGATGACGATTTTTATATTTTTTGCTCACTTTTAGTACTTCCCCATCCGCTAATAGCGCGACGACCTCAGTAGGTAAAGGCGCTATCTAATCTGTTCAAATTGCTACTAAACAATTTTGGTTATTCGTGATTGTTCAGCCACTTTCTGTTGGCCACCGATGCCGTCAATCTTAATACTGATAGTATTGTATTGAAGCTACCTGTAATGATAAAACCAAGAAACCGTTTAGAGTTTATATTATAGAGTATTAAGCAACACTAGTATCTGAACAACATGATCAATCGTTTACACTCTGTCACCTTTCATATGTTCACTGCGGCTACCTTCTCATAAGACTAAATGCTGGTGTGTCAACCCAACAATGCCAAATTTTATACGGACTTAAGAAATTCAATGAATCACTTTTGTTACGATTTTAGTACTTTGATAATTTATTTTAAACATGAAAAAATATTTATTTATTTTCCATTTTGTAAGCAATATCTCATTATTCACCGTTGACTACTAATTATGGAATCGATGAGTCCAGTTTTCATCGTCGTCAACGTCTAAGGAAAAAACTAATTGCATTATATAAAAAATGTATTTTCATTTATACATGTACATATTAACTTTTATATACTTAACTTTCTTTTATACGTAAGATAAAAATGCAAGAAACTCAAGAATAATATGTTTCTTAATTAAAATCTTAAACTGTAAACTCACATGTCTAATAAAAATCAGAATGAATGCTGCAGTCAAGTATGTTCGACTTCGACATACCCCGTCCGTACCCGCATTAAACCTTAATTTTGTCTGAGCATGTATTCTTTTCGATTTAAATTAAACCATAACAAAATGTTTTTTTTACATAACACTATGAAAGGGGATGGATTTGTATGGGAGCTACCCCTTCTAGTGGTCCGATATGAACCAATTTGGAATAAATCATTAGAATATGAGATACTTTTAGGTAAAATAAAAAGAAAGTATGTTCATTGCGAACAAGAGATCTGAAAATGGTATACGCTAACCTAAATATCTAAACTTGAAGGCTGTACCTCTTGTAGTTTCCAATTGCTTAATTGACAAACGGACTCGATTCGGAAACAAAAACTGTGACACTGCTATAATTTGCCCATTGAGACAGCCTTCCAGTTAAAAAATTAAAGGCCAATGATTGTAAACAGCAATATGAACATAGCGCTGCGTATACGATGGTCGCTCAACAACTTTTTGACGCGGCTCACACCCTTATTATCGCTCTCTGGCTTCGGTTGATAAGCGATTGCAAACTTTGGCGGCCTTGTGCGTTAGCTGTACACACTCCTCCTTTATGCATCAAATACTATAGTAAGAATTGCGCTTATTGAACAATATTTGTTTTATTCTCTACTCCATGTTTTCATATCAAGTATCAAAGACATGAGCTTTTAATAAGAGACCAAGGTGAGCATACCTAAATAAAATAGCAATTTGTGCAATGTTCAAATTCAATGTAATCCAAATTATTTGGAATACAAATTTTTTTTTTTTTTTTTGCATACATTATTTCAAACAAAATAATCATAAAAACGTTCTCCTTATATTTTTTTCTTATAGCTTAACTATTGTGGATTTCAAGTCTTCCTAAAATATAACTTTTCGTGCAATATTAAACTTGTATATAAAATATTAGATTTTGTCTTTTCTTTAACGTAAATTGCCACTTTTAATGCAGTTTTTATAGTGAATTCAAATTTGTGTATGAAAAAGTCTGTATTCGATTGTCTATAAAATATAAACATGTTTTAAACTTGTTAAACTTGCTAAAATTTATTGGATTGCTCCTATAGGATTGGATTGACAAATTTATAAATTCCAAATCACCAGCTTGAACACAAATTTGTAGCCTTCTCCAAATCACTTTTGAAGAAGGCTATCAGCTCAAATTCAAATTTGACGCTAACAGAGTGTTATACAATTTACATTTACCGCACTTCAAATAGAAAAATATTCACGAAATCTTTTCATGATGACTAGTATTTTATGAAAACCCGTTTATACACACAATTTTGTGTTTTTTTTATGAATAACTGCATCGTATAAACGTACTATATAAGAGATGGAGTCTGCAAACTTCGGAATTATGATTCTATTTAGCGGTGCACCGATAAGAAGAGTCTAAAATTAATCAGAGCGTGCATTAATCTACACAAGATAGTACCAGGATTGTTCGTAAACTACTACAGTTTCCTTACTGAAGGACTTGAAAAATGATCAACTAACCGTACGTTGGGCTCACTTAAAATTGTATACAGTATATCTGCAAACATATGAGGAGAAACAACATTTTCAAATTTTAAATCTCTTGCTCGTATATTTTTCGAGATCTTCTTGTTTATACATACGAACGAAGAAAGGAATAAATGAGCTTTAGTTTGTCAACGTATGTTTGTTTATGCTTT
This sequence comes from Leucophenga maculata, assembly GCA_035044805.1. Taxonomy (NCBI): domain Eukaryota; kingdom Metazoa; phylum Arthropoda; class Insecta; order Diptera; family Drosophilidae; genus Leucophenga; species Leucophenga maculata. The sequence goes on from JAWNNP010001807.1 coordinate 40,447, forward strand.
CTTCACATTGAAAAATATCTACAATAAACAAAGTAAAAATAAACCGAAAAATTACATCAAGCCAGCTAAAAACAAAAAAGAATGCTGCAGTCGACCATGCTCATATTCGAGCTGACCTGCACTCCCTTGAACCTTATGTTTGTGTGGGGGATACATTCCGTATGGGATATGTTATCAGAATCAATGTAAGATGATGTTATGATGGAGCAACGTAGGCTACATTTATTTTAAATTTGGTCAAACTGAATGGCAATGGCCCATCCTAAATATAAAAGGTTAACCGAATTCGTTCAATTCATCTTTGCAATTCAATATACATATTAATGGGTTCGGGAGAAGTAAGATCACATGAAGGGTAAACATAAATTACGATAGAACAAAGCCTAAATTACTCTTCAAACTTGATATTCGTAAGTTTGATTTTCTTGAACAATGAGTGAAATATGTCGAAAAATGCTAATCGCTTTCTGTTACTTACATTTGCAAAAATTTTTTCTTTTATCCTTTTGGGTACAGGGTATAAAAACATAATAAATTAATAATTGCAATTCATAGCAGGTAATGGACGAGATCAAACAACCAAAGTTTCACCTTGGTAGCATACAATTACATACGATATTTTTTTCATGAGTACAATTATTTCCTACTTTACACATACATACGAAAAAAAAAATTAAAGCAAAGTTATAGAACTAGAAGGTGGAGTTCTCTCCCTCTTGTTTTTCAACATGTATTTGTCCGCCTACCAGATTAAAACTAGTGACCTATGTGGATGATTACACAATTTTTTCCTCAGGTTTTATTGTTGATAAAATTTGTGCGAGAACTTATAAATATTTATACAATTTGTTAATTATGTATGTATATATTTTTGAAATATGTAATCGCAAAATTAAACATTATGCATCTTTGAAGATGACTATGTCACCAAGAAATATAGTCGACTAAAGTCGAGAAACAATGTGCTAAAAGCTACATTTGGATATTTTGAGGTATTTATAATTACCACATACATATAATGCTAAAAAACGATCCTTCCTAAATCTTGCAGTCTTCTTATCACAGTGGCACTAAGTGCAATGCCTGCAGAGAGGAATGGCACTGATTGTTTATAAACGTCTCATGTTCGCAATCAATGAATTGCTATCAAAGCAATTTTTTTTGAGCGCATATATGAGTGATCATCCGAATCAAAGTACCCTAACGATTGTTAATTCCCACTCGTATTCGAGAAAGCAAATCGAGTATATCTCAATTTACACCGTACAATCAAATTGAGGAGAGCCGCTATAAGTTCGGTAAGAACTAACTGCATTCTATTGCAGTTGATGATTTGAAAACATTTTTTTTTCTACATGGCTTTTTTACCATGTATAATTCTTTATATTTAAATCAATCATGATTCAAAAAATTCTAGGTTACGAAGGAAAAGTGCTAGAAATATTAAAATTGATAGATAGCTTATAGATTTTCTTCTGATCGTAACCATTTTTCACTCATTTTTGAGATATCTAGATGATTTTAGGTAGCAATACTTATTGATATCTAAATTGACTTAGTGCCACTGCCGCCCACAAACCACCTACTTTTGCCTATTTGTACGCAAAACCATATTTATTGCAGTCAATATCAACTTAAAGATTGACATATTAATAGGTATATTATACAATAGGTATATATTACAATCACACTTGTCTAAATAATCTATGTTGTTTTAAAATTCTTTTTTTTATCATTTTCATCTTGTTTCACACAAAGAGCTACAGCAGTAGTACTATAATTATTATTGTTGTAAATTGATGCAGCTTCCGCGGCAGCATTGAATAATCCCTGAGACTGCAACAGAGCATTGTTCATTTCCAACTACCCCCCTTTATCGTAAAATTGTCCATCTGTGCGTATTGTTTGACTAGCTGTCAAGTTAGTGTTTTTGTTTATTTGACAATTCGTTGCAACTTTGCAATGAGTGTACTTGTGTATGATATTGTTATCCAAGCGTGCACGCGCTTTTCAGTATCATTCTGTCTGTGAGTAGTCAGGCGATTGACCCAACAATTACAATATTTAATTTTAAATTTTGCGTATATATACATACACATATATAACTTTGTTTTTATTAACTGTTCATAACAATCCTCTTCTTTGAAGTTTACACACACATGACAAACAGCGCGATCGCCTGAATCACACATATTTATTCTATGTGCAGCACTACAATTTAATGTGCCACATTTTTTAACACTGTTTTTAATTCATTCTTGCCCTAAACACACTATATTTTGTTTTGTGGTTTTCTTTCGATAGTTTAGTTTTATTTATTAAATTTTTGTTATTGCATTAAATTTTTGCTTAATAGTTTTTTTTTTTTTTTTGTTTTTTAAATATTTTGGGTGCGGACGATAACAAGAACATTACGCACACAATCGCATACATACAAATATACGTAAGCAGTCGCCAAGTCTGCACGATGCTTTGCCTTTTTCGCTCTCTTCTGCCATTCACATTGCTGCTGTTTTGTAGTAGTTGCTTTTTTAGTACTATGATTTCTGGGACTGGCGGTCAATGAGCGGGTTGACGAGTCGTTGGCAGCGATAAAATTGCTGTTGCCACTAATTTTGCACTTTCAATTTTGCCTTCAGAATACATGGCAAATTTCGTCACAAGTTTAATTTTGTATTTTTTATTAAAACCTTTTCGTTTCATTTCACAAATCTTTATACATCCGAAATAAAGTTTATAATTATTTTACTAATTGTTTTGACTTGCATATATGGTGGACACACGACATATGAATGAAACGAGCGAGAGAGCATCAGCTCTTTCATCCGTCTGTCCGCCCATTTGTTCGTACGTTTTTTTAGTCAGTCACTCATGTACGCAGATGACTCAAAAACACACATTAGCTGGCATATCCCACACTCAGTACAAAAGTGTAACAACTCAAAATTTTTAAGCTGCATATTTAAAATGTTCACCATACAAATATTTTTTACAGACAATAACTTGATTTTTATTTGTTAAATCGGAGTAAAAAAAGAAAAGAGTCTATCTTCATGGTAAGATTGTCACTAGTAGAAAAACTTTTTTTTTGTTTTCTGGAGAATGCGAAATTTCAAGTTATTATAGTTTCATAAAGCGAGTGCGATAAGTTCACAAGTAGTTTTAAAATATTTTAAGGTTTTTTTTAATGAAATTTAATTTGGTCTTAGGTATTTTTTTTTATTATTAAAAAATTAGACAATTTATAGGCAGAGCCAAGAATACTATAAAATATTACAAATAAATTTCTATATATATATATATGTATGTGCGCTAGTATGTTTTTAAACACTCCAGATGATAACAATGGTGTCTCGGAATGATATACAAATTCTTATCAGTCCGCTGGCTGTGACATTGCAAATTTCGCTACTTATATCATCTACCGTCGTCTATCATGAAAAGCGGATTTTAATATGTGTCCAATAAAATAATCAAATTTGTCATATGTCATCAAATTTCCAACAGAGAAGGAAGAGTTTCGATACATGACATCGTGAATTAAAACATGACTGAAAATAGCGATGCACGTTTCGAAAATCTTTAAAATGAAACAACGAAGCTTGATATATGCATGAATATATGATAAACTCGTCAAGAAAGTAATTTTGCCTATTATAAGGAAAACACCTAATTTGTCATATGACTTACAGTCGTATCTCGATAATTCGTACCCTGAAAGATAAAAGATTCCATACATTTTTGCCACTTCGTTAATTCGTATTTTTTTTTGTAATAACTCATTCCTAAAACATGTTTAATTCGTAATGCAAAACGTTAAAAAAATCTTTTTCAGATTAACTACTGCGGCTTTGGTCCAATCAAATAAGGCAAAAAAAGGTAAACGTCGGAATAAAACGCAATAAGCTGCATTTTTGTATAAACCTTTATATTTAATTTTGTCTCTAAACTCCAAAGGTCAAGTGTCTGTATCCATAAATAATCAAGGTCAAAGGTCGCGAAAATCAGTCCCCCTAATTTTTAAAAAGCTCGTCAACAAATGTATTTTACTACATATTTTCGCAATTTCATATAATTTTCTTTGTTTTATTGAAATATTTTTGTTGTACTGAATTAGTGGCTATAAGTAGTAGTTGGGTTCGAAGGGTCCTAAGCACTTTTGATTACTCAAAAACAAAAGTCAGCCCCCTCTTCGAGAACATCTGGATACACCCTTGGTTGAACGTATAAAAAATTATTGGAGTCAAAATTTGTGGAGACTTACTTAAGTTTTACTTTGTACTTAGCAGCTATAAAGAAAGTTTGTGTGGAACTTAACAAAAAAGTAAGTATGACACGCCCATAGATAACTATAAGCGTCCGTTTAGAGTTAATTTTTCTCACGAAAAAAGGCCATAATGGATGTGTGGTTTGTATGGGGGTAACCCATAGTCAAATTCGATTCTTAATTTGACTGCAACAATAATAATTCTTGCTGCCAATTTTCAGCAAATCATTGATAAATTTAGTGCCTTAAAAGTGAATAAAAGCTACCAGACATTACAATATCTGAATAGTACAAAAAATTAACACCATATCCTGGTGAAATAAATCAAATTAATTAACTTAAATTTAAAAGGAAGCATATTGCAAGACATGATTGCCGAAGCAGTTCGGCGAACGATCGTATACGTCAATCTGAACAGCGTACAGATTGTGGAGTAATAGTTTGTGAATATAATGTGACTACGCTTGAGTCCATTCTGCATATATGCTATATATAGCTTGGCAAAAAAAAAAAAAAGGATTAATTCAAAGCGTCAAGACTATTATACTTTGGCTGGGCCATTCATTTGTATGTGTATGTAAAGCGAGTATGTGAAATAAAGGACTTTCTCAGACAAAAATACAACTGCCCATAATAACAAAGTAGTGTGTAATAAATGTGTATTTAAATATTTATTTTAGTAAAGAGTTCATTGCAAAAAGTTGGCATGTCGTGAATAAATAGACAATAGAATAGAATAGCATATCATAATGGTGTCGTTAGCATTGTACAAATTGGCGGGCAGATTATTAAAAAAATATTGATTTTTTTAGTTGTAATGTACGTTAAAAATGTTATACATTTCATCTCTTATTATACAAAAATTGTATTTCTTTTTTTAAAAACACATAACTGTTATAGTGCTGTTTCTTAATAAAATGTCCGATTCTTATAGTGCTGTTTCCTAATAAAATGTCTGAAAAGTGAGATCCCTCGATTTTCCGTGACACCGGCGTTTTACTCGAGAGATTTTAAAACCAATTCAAGCGAATTTCCCTTTCGATTTACGTGACATGCCCGATAATATCGATTTTAAAGCTTTAATTAACTCATTCACGACGTGTTTCTTACAAAATCATATATGTGGGTGAGGAGTTAGAATAGTGGATACCTTAAAAAGACCCTTTATAGAGTTGATATTGGCTCAAGAATTTCTTACAAAATAACATAAGGGTCGGAAGTCACAGTCATAAACATTATATTTCAGTTGAAAATATCGTATCATATAGTAAGTTTATACGCTGACATTATTCATAAAAAGTCAAAAAATTGTGCGTATTAACGCATTTTCATGAAATGTAGCTTATCATGAAAACATTTTGTGTACATATTTCTATTTCATGTACTTCTTCCTTCGTTGCCACCTTATAATTGTGATGTTGTATGGCAAACGTGAGTTTTATGAGACTCTGTAGGCGCCAAATTTAAATTGGAGTTGACTTTTTTTTTGGTTTTCAAAACGGACCCAACACAATTACGGTGAATTTGACTTTTTTGGATTGTTCTGATTTATATAATAGTATTTCATATTTAATTATAAATATGTTTGAACATTCTTGCTATTTATTTCTACTGATATAGGTAGCCAATTTGTTTAAGAGTTGCAACTTTGAGAACATTTCATGAAATTGTAAATATCGTATAAACAATGCTTTTCTTATTCGTGAAATGGACAATTTCATGAAATGTGTCGTATGAACATGAATGTAATGATAGCATTGATTCTACCTTAGTGCAGTGGCATAAAACTTAAACGCATGGCTATGCTGTTACTCCGCGCTCGAACTTCTTGAAGCAGAAAAAAAGCTACATTGCTACTTATAGTCGGAGCAATAACATAATTTCTAAATATAGAGCTTACGAATAGCACAATTAAACCCCAATATAAGAGAAAAACCAAAGAAAGAAATCAACCGAATTCCTTACGAACAAGTCGGAGTGTTTTAAACAATCTTTACAGGAATCCGAAATAGGATCTGCATCGTTCCAAAATCGCTGATGAGCCCGCCAATAGGTACCAGAGATAACGCAATAGTCATATCAGTGGATAGAAGCTGGAGAGCAATTCCAGCTCCCTAAAAACGTATGAAGGTTATTTGGGTTTCACATCATATCATAACAGCGAATAATATGCATACTATAAGATCGAATAAAAATGAAACCACAAGTCAGAGTTGACATTGAAAGAAAAAACAGTGCTAATCGAATTGCTGCCGTATCATCCATGATCTCCGATTTGCCCCTCCGACTATGATCTATTCCAAATATGAAGAGATCGTTCTATAAGATAAACTGACAAGTAATTGAAGACCTTTACACATGAAATTTTTTTTTTTGTTTTTGAAAAAGATTGAAATTTTCGCCAAAAAATTTTTGTTTTTTTTAAATGTTTAAAAGATATAACGGCGTGTTTTACTTTGATTAAACTTGCAGCGAACATATTCCTAAACTTCTGATCAACTTTATATGCGTATTCATTATCATCTTCCTGCATCAAAAGAAGTCTGCACATAGTATACATAAGAAGCTACGTGATTCTTTGTGAAAATTAGTAATGATATTCCATTTAATTTTGTTATATTGCTAGCGGCATCGCTATTTGGCTGGACTAAGTGCATCACGCTGAAAAAGATTATGATGTGAAATGAGATTTTGTTTATATAAAAATATAAGTACCTCTTAATCATACGACCCTTGTATTTATAATGTAATCCGCTAGCTTTTAAACAAAGCTTTTGCAGAACTATAATTTTTGTGTAAAATGGACAACAAAATACTTTACATATTTTTCTGGATAAGAATGTTTCATTCAAATCCAATCAAGAGTGGCCTAAGCCGTTTGTTATTACTCTCGGAATTATTACACAACCAGCCTTCCTTATAAACAATTTAGAGTTGATTTTTTCGACATTTGTCGGTTTCCAAACAATTTGGACGAAGAAGTCAACTTTAAATTTTTTTGCAGTAGAGCTGAATGTGTGAGAAGTGATTGTGAAAAGATTCATGAACTTTAGAAACTGTCTGATAATCAAGAAAATCTCTCGCATTCACATAGAAACACTATTTGTACACCTTGTGCATTATTTTATTTGGTTTGTTTAGCTTTCAACATTTTCAATGCGTTGAGTTTTCCGATTGAAAGTGAATTAATGCCCAACTAAAAAAGAGAAAAAAAATAATTAGTTTAACAACCGACTTTGCCGACAACTCTGATGTGATGCGCTGCTACGACGTTGACAGTAAGAGCGATAGCGGCGACGACGACAACACATCCAAACACTTGAAAACGAGCGGAAAAAAATCGAACGAGAGCGAAAAGAAAAAGAACAAAAAACTATTTAAAACTTGGTTGCGTTAACTAAGAGCAACATAACGTATATACATACATATCTATATACATACATGTAAAAAATTAGATATAGACAAGCTCTAATCATGTCGTTTAAGTGAACATTATATTGTTTTGATATAGAATAATTCATAATTTGCAAAGAATAATTTTCTTACAATTATTTTCTCTCTAATTCTTTTTTTGTCGTTTTCGCTAATATGCTTGTTGTTGTAGTTTCAAATGTTGCTGCTGCAAAACTGCAACACTTTTTAGCATTTTACACTACTACTGCTGCTGCTGCGCTACTCTGCTCTGCTCCTTCACTATTAACACTAACACACACACAGCCGCACGCGTTCTCCATGCATTTCATTGCTCCCGTTTTCTTTCTTTCGTTTCGATTCGTTCGTTTCATATGCGGGCACTTGATTTTTTTTTATCACTTGCTTCTATTTTGTTTTTTTTTTTGTATTTTGTATAAATGCAATGCGAACGCAGTGCAATTTTTATTGGGTGTAACACTTTATATTTTTGGTTGTAAATTTTTCCGAGCCGTATTTTTTTTATTTAAAAGATCTCAACAAATCAGCCGACCTGTACACAAAATGGAAAAAAATCGAATGACAGCAAGACAGACAGAACGCAGAAAAAGAGAAGGAATAACAAAATAGAGAGCGATACATATGACAGAACGGAAATCAAGAGAGAGAGAGAGCGCGCTTCACTCGATATTTTTTATTCGGTTCACAATTCAACAATTCAATTGTATCGTTACTAATTAAAAACAATTTTAACATTACTTTTTAAAATATTTACATTGTTTTTTTATATCTTTTTCTATAACGAAGAGTGAAAAAAGGAACCAAAAAGAATGACTGAATGACAGACAGGGCTGCCTTAATGTGAAATATGGTTGCTTCTTACTACACGGTTTGTACGATATTAGTATCGGCACACCTCTAAAATGTCCAATAATACATCAAGTCAATTAAATCGTTAAGGGTCAGTTTCTCAGTGGATAGTTAATTTTCGAGTTTAGTTAAATCCAGGTTAACTATTTGTTTAATTTTATTTATTCTTATCACAAGAAAAACACCAGTTTTTTTTACTTTTGCGATGGTTTAATCAGATATCTATTGTGTTTGTATGTGTAAACTTTAATTAACATGACAAACTTGCGTTCGAAATTTGAAAAACAAAAATAAGACAAATATCTTTAGCAATACCGAAAAATGCAGAGTGTGAAAATAATTGTATGTCCCTTTAGATATAGCGTAAAGAAATTTCGGGTGCTAAACATATTAATGCCGTGGATCTCGACTAATAGGCATAACAAGCATTTTTCTAGTAATCTAACTTTGAATAGTAACTATTCATACATTAATGTACAGGGTAAAAATTTCTTAAAAATCATATCAGATTTGTAACATTTGGTGTAAATTTAGTCTATACAAATAGTATAAGACAAAAAAATTGTACATTTGTATTTACATATGTATAAATTTTTATATTTTTGTATTATTTATTTATTTACGATATGGGCTTAAGCTTGCTTAGAGATGCAATTAATGTTATAATTTTGACAATTTAAAAGAAAAAAAAAAAAAAACTAATGCTTAATTCTATTTTACAAAATTATTTACATATGTACAAATTTGATTTTATATTTTTATTTTTAATAATTTAATTTGATATTGTTATAAATCGTTTAAAATTGTAGATGCTTTTAGGAATTTTAGAACTTTAGCTAGGTTATTTTTGGAGGGATTTAAGATTAAATTTATACCATTAGAATGCTTCAATTTAGGGATGCCTACTTAAACTTCATTAATGTAATCCAAGGAGTAAAATTATTAAATTAGCTATAGAATTTTTTTCATCGCATGCGCTGCGGAAACTATTGATGATAGAACAAAAAATGTTCTACAAAATCAAAGAACATATCAACACATATGTACAAAAACTTTGCGATTCCATTGTAGTTACATATGTCACTTGTAACTACTTTTTACATCTTAAAAGTTATAAAAAATATTAAGCAGTCGCTGTCGACGCAGTCTCGGTGAACCGCTTGTGTACCGTTTAGTTTGATTTTTTTCTGCATCTCTCTCACCCTCTTCCCAATTTGATCCACTCACACTCTCCCTCTCTCTCTTTGACTAACACGAACTAAGGCGTTATTTATCCGGTCTGGCCCAACGCAACGGAGTGTGAAACGCTTGGTGGGAGGGGGCACCAAAAAAAAAGGGAAATGGGTCGTGCACAATCATAATGTAATAAAACAAAGTGGTGACACTCTCAAAATACAAGTAATTTTTCACTCAATTCATCATATTGGTAATGAGTACTGATAAGTGGTAGTGATAATGAGTAATGGTACTTGGTAATGGAATAGAGTTATGGTAAAGGGTAAATGTTAATGGGTGATGGTAATGGGTAGTTGTAATGTTAATTGGTAATGGATAATAGTAATAAGTAATGGTAATGGGTAATTGTAGTATGTTATGGTAATGGTAATGTGTAGTTATAATGGGTAATGGATAATGGTATTGGGTAATGGTTAATGGTATGGTCCATTCGACATTATTACGGATTTAACTAGTATTATATAAGACAAGTCATACAAAACAAATTTTTTTTTTTAAATTTGCCAACTTTTGGTTTTTAATGCACATCAAAGTTTACTCGTTTCACTTGACTTGGGAACTGAATATCTTGGAGGCATTGAAACCGATTTTGTTCTCATTTTACAATACAAAGTGCATTCGCCTCCTACTCCTCTTTAACTACTATATGATAGTTTTGGAGCAAAATATGGTCACCAAAACTTTGACAATTTTTTAAACCAAATGCATACGTACGATGTCAACTCTACCACGGCTAGCGATGGAGCATCGTCGAGGGCAGAACATATAAATTTTTATTCGACAAATAACAATAACAAACTACAGAAACAAACAGAACAACAAAAACAAATATGACCCATGCTGGAGTGATCTTGGGGGAGTTCCCACCCAACCATTGTGCTTTTATTATGCACTAATCCCAACTTCTCTAATAGCGCCATTACAGCCCGTATTCGTCCCTTCTTTAAAATTAGGTCATCATCATCATATTTTTAGGCCCTGTACCGAAGGTACAAGAGCCTATTGGTTTTGTGCAAATGTATGTAACAGGTAGAAATAATAATCGGAGACCCCCCAAAGTTACCCCCATTATGGTCAGGAGCGATAGAGGAGTCGATATAGACATGTCCGTCTGTCCGTCTGGCCGTCCGTATGAACGAAAGGATCTCGGAAACGGTAATAGATAGAGACTTCGTGTTTTTTGCATTCGACTAGGACTGCTCCGGAATTTTACAAGTTTATTTTAAAAACTTGCCCCTCCCCCCCCTTCCCCATAAAATCACCCCCAAGGGTAAAAATTTAAGTATGCCAGTATAGAGATATCTTCCTTCTTAGCAAAAATCCGAAAAGTTCATCAAAATCGGATAATAAATGACGATTTTATAAGCAATTGAATTTGAGCGACCCCCCTTTTCGTTTCATACATAAAAAAATGGTTTAAAAAGCACTTAGTCGTGCAGTGAGAAGTGGTCATGTGTTTGGTCATAAGCTTGGGGAACATTTAATGTGTTTGTTAGGCGACCTGCACTGGTACAGGGCCTCTTACAGTCGGTTACGCCCGACTGTGATTTTCTTACTTGTTTTCTAATGATCGACTTTTTGTAGTTCTAGTAAAGATAAAAAACGAATAAATAAATAAACAAAAATTAAATATATAAAAAAGAACTAATAATTAAAACAAAACAAAATCGAAAAAATTAATAATTAAATAAAAACAAAAAGAAAAAAATTGGAACAAAAAATAAATAGTACCGTTTATTCTAACTCTTTACTCTGTAGAGCCAGGCTGTCCAGCTCATGGTATAATTATAGAACGTAACGCAACTCTCACAATATGTGTATCTGTGAGCAATTTATGAGAGCAGTAGTGAGTAAAAAAAAGAGATACAATCTGACGCGTACTGAGTGTAGCTATCCGTTCTGAACTGTTGCTATCCTCTCCCAAATGTAGCTATTTTGAGAGCGCATGGCTGATGTAGCGTCACTATGTATTATTACACTATGGTCCAGCCAGAAGTCGGCAGATTTTTGCTTAAGGGAAAGAATATTATTTACTCAGTTGCTGCTAAGCAAGCACTGTGGAAGTGTTACGTCGCTTTGCTCAACAAATTTTGTATACTGTGGATAATAATCTATATTCGTTGTACTTTAATAAATAATAAGAATAGTTAAGTAGATTTATATAGTAATATTATTTTTGTTATTATAATTACTATTCATATTATTAAGTACTATTATTATCTTTCAATTAAAAATGTATTTATTATTATTCTATTGCCAACGAACATTTGGAAGATCTTTTAAGAGTAAAATGTTATGAAAAGACCATTGAAATCGAAGAAATAATTTCATACTCAAAACAATTTAATTAAATTTTCATTAAAAAAATGAAAATCAAGTAAATTACTTTCATTAATTTTTAAAAGATGTGGCAAAAGGGGTTTTATTAAAAAAATTTGCCTGTGTACCTTCAAGTGGCCCGCTATCTGTCATTTTTATGGTACGTCTTTATTATTTTTAAAAAATAATTATTTTCGAGCAGTTGTTTCTCAAACGAACCCAAGTAAATTTAAACAAAAAACAAATGCAATAAAGTAATCGTTTAAAATTTCTCTCAGTACAAAACACACGCATACATTCACGCATTGCATTCCATTTGGGCAGCACTGCTTTAGAGGGTTAGTACGAGGTACTGCAATGGCAGCGAAGTCCTTTATGAAGCTGCGATAGTTGGATTTTTAGGCCCTGTACCGAAGGTACAAGAGCCTATTGGTTTTGTGCAAATGTATGTAACAGATAGAAATAATGATCGGAGACCCCCCAAAGTTACCCCCATTATGGTCAGGAGTGATAGAGGAGTCGATATAGACATGTCCGTCTGTCCGACCGTCCGTCTGGCCGTCCGTATGAACGAAAGGATCTCGGAAACGGTAATAGATAGAGACTTCGTGTTTTTTGCATTCGACTAGGACTGCTCCGGAATTTCACAAGTTTATTTTAAAAACTTGAACCCTCCCCCCCCCTTCCCCATAAAATCACCCCCAAGGGTAAAAATTTCTTCGGCACAAAAAAAAGCCAGTATGCCAGTATAGAGATATCGTCATTCTTAGCCAAAATCCGAAAAGTTCATCAAAATCGGATAATAAATGACGATTTTATAAGCAATTGAATTTGAGCGACCCCCCTTTTCTTTTCATTCATATTCGCGCAGTGAGAAGTGGTCATGTGTTTGGTCATAAGCTAGGGGAACATTTAATGTGTTTGTTAGGCGACCTGCACTGGTACAGGGCCTCTTACAGTCGGTTACGCCCGACTGTGATTTTCTTACTTGTTTTATTCTGTTAATTGTACCGATTGCAATTATATTTTGAAGGCTTTTTATTTATAACACTTTTGGCAAGCCAATATTTTAGCTTTTAAAATAATCTACTTATGTGAGTTCTTACTCCATCCGTCGACGTTGCTGCGTATATCATTTCTTTGGAGCAAGGTATATTTAACAAGGTAAGGAGCCGGACGTCACTCAGTTGCATAAATTTTGAGAAAGACAGAATGAGCGAAAGAGAGAGAACCCAACCACAACTTGTAGTTGAAAACAAACAAACGCAATGTATTTTCTGCGTGTGTGTGTGTGTGTGTATAAAGTCATGTAAGCAACTAGAATCAAGGTACATATATTTAACAAGGTAGGAGCGTGCTGCTTTTCTTCTTCTTCCCAGTTGCTAATTTTTTAGTTCGCTTGCGATAGTCAAACGGAAAGGTTGTTCCACGCATGTGGTTTTCGGATTAAAACCGGAGTGGAACTCAGGTACTTTAGCTTACTACTTAGGTGACCTTCAAACGTCTTCGGTCATGGCCGCGTTAAGGAAGGCGCGCCAGTTTCCGTAATCTTGAGCGCGCTGGCGGCAGTTATAATGAATGCCAAGTACGAAGAGATCTATCCATACCTGGTCATTCCAGCGCGTGCCCGGTCGTCCTCTATTTCATCGTCCATCAATCAAGTTTGGGCCCCCCATGTAAAACATGCGTTCGTCCATTCGAATGAGGTGGCCAGCTGCCGAAAATACTGCGAAGAATCTTTCTCTCGAAGACTTCCAACGTTGTTTCATCTGACTCAATCACGGTGCATGCCTCTACGCCATACAATAGCACCGGGAGTATCAGCATCTTAAAGACGATGTTTTTCATCTTTCGAGAGAGCGCTTTATTTTTTATTTGCTTCCTCAGCCCATAATAGCATCCGTTTGCAAGCGTCATTCTTCGCCTGATCTCCAGACTGACGTTGTTGTTGCTGGTTATCTCGGCTACAAGATAGACGAAGTTTTCTACAACAATTAAGTTGAACACTGAGAACGCCTTGCTGACTCTCCGTTCCTGCGTACCGATGATATCGATGTCATCGATGTCATCGGCGTAAGCGAGCAGCATCACTTCCTTTTGGAAGATGGAGCCCGACATATTTTGACGTACGAGCACTGGCGTAGAAGATTGAAAAAATCGCACGACAGAGCATTGACCCGCCTGAAACCACTCTTGGTATGAAAGGGGTCGGAAACGTTTTCCCCACCCTGACAACGCTTTGTGTGTGAGATAGCGTAGTTATCCAAATTCGGACAATCTTTGCCGGGATACCTAGTACAGACAGCGCGTCGAAAAACTTCGATCGTTTTGCCGTGTCGAAAGCGGCTATATAGTCGACAAATAGGTTGTGTGTGTCTTTGTAAAACTTAAAGATCCTTTCAAAGATGTGTGATTATTTGGTCACTGGTCGACCTTTTTGGTCTGAAGCCACATTGATATAGTCCTATCAATGAATCCGTATATGGCTTCAACCTACAGCGCGACAGAATCTTATATCCGATGGAAAGAAGACTTATTCCGCGATTGTTGGTAGGCGGTAGTTTCTTAAAGATAGGACAGAGAACACTGAGATTCCAATCATTTGGTATGCGTTAATCGGACCATATCTTGCAACTCTTCGCAGCCGGTCTAAAATAACTCAGCTGGCAGCCCATCAGAGCAAGCCGCTTTGTTATTTTTCAACTTTTTAATAACTTAACCGTTCTCATTATAGTCCGGTGGCTCACAATAGTACCATTGACTGGTGGTTCCGGTATCATTTCTCTATCTAGCGGTATTGTGCGCTTTATCGCCACCGAGTAGTTTAGAAAAATGACTTCTCCATAATCTCAGTGATTGCTGTTCATCCGTAATTAGATTTCCATTTTCATCCTTACATAAAGTTACTCCGGGTTTAAAACCTTCAGTCAGCCGCTTGACCTTTCGATACAATTTTCGAGCTTCATATCAATTTTCGAGCGTTTCTCCTCTCTCCGTTTCTCTCGATATCGCTCTCCAACAGCTCGCGTTGCTCCCGAATGCCGAGCCTAGTGCGTATCTTGGCTGCGATAAGATAGTGGTCCGAGTCAATGTTGGGATCACGGAACGTTCGTAAGTCCATCGCGCTCGATCTTTTCCGTCGGGGCGTGCGCATAAACCAGCTGGATATTTGCACGATTCCAATTAAGTGTGCGGACATTCCAGGTGCATATTCATAGTTCGTGGTCCTTATGTCTTTTGCGGGGTCGTCATCATAGGATTCCTTCCGAGGCTTCCTTTGTGTTTTCATTGGAGATTTATTTTTACAGTGGCGGTTCGCAAGCCCAGCGCACCAACCCCTTTTTGCCTTCTCACGTTAGCTCATCTTTAAACGGGTGTTCAGGACTACCCAGGAGATATGTGCCCCAAGAGACGGACGTGTGAGCTGCTTGACCCGTTTGCAAAAGAATTATTGCTGGCCATTCCCAAGTGAATGGCAATCAACAACTTTCTGCAAACGAATCCTGCAAACGAATCCCAATCTCGCGCTGCTTGTGTGGTTATTAAGTACAAACAGACTACATTTGCTTCCCACAACATATTATTATATATTAAAACATATTGCTCGCGATGATTGTGCAGCGGGAACAATATATTTAAATGCCGATATTAAAAAAAAACATAATCAAGTGAAAATATTGTGGAAAATTTTTAACAGTCAAACATTAATAAGTGTGTTTGACATAATTTTTTTTAAAAAGGAAAACGAAATAGTTGCAATTGATTAAACTTCGGCTATGAGTCGAGGCACAGCATATCAACGAGGCGATCAAATCAAAAACTCCTCTAACGAATCATTTCCAAGTTTCGTATCATTTTAAAAATTATTGTGTTGTTTGTTAAAAAAAAAATATAAAATATACTATCGGAAATATCTTTCACTTTGTTGAAAGAGTAAAAGGATATCCGAGACAACATAGACCAGAAAGTTGTCGGCAAATCATATAGCCCTGAAAACATATGGAACCATGAGTTTTACAATGACAGGATATATGAAGATACCATGGAAAAGATTCGAAAGGTTGAACAGTCGTCAATGAAGATAGAGGAGATTGCCAGTACATATATCGCAATGCCTGCCCCACCCGAAAAGCAGTTGGAGGCAGATGCGGCATCACAGGATAATCAGTCCGTAAGCTATAGCGACTATTTTCTACATGCCGGTAATCTAGAAGACTTACAGCTATCTAAGGATAACGTGCCATTTTATTGGGAAAAAAAATGGAAAAGCTCCTAGACGAGCTGAAAACACAATATAAATCCATTCGAGTTGGAACGGGAAGTGATGGTTATGTCTAAAAACGTAGAGAGAAAAATTTGCAGGTGTATCAGCAGGTGTACCCGAGCTTCCAAAAACTGAACTTACACAATTTAACTTGCTTAAAAGATTGGTCCACCTTTTGCGAATTGTTTAATGAAAAAATACACAACAGAAACGACATCAGCAAAGCAAGAAAGCTGAACTATTTGAAGTCTTGCCTTAATGAAGAAGCAAGGATAGTGGTAAACCATTTGCTTAGTGTATCAGCAGCAAATTACGATGCTGCGTGGAGCCTGGTATGCAAAATATATGAAAATACATGCGAATTATTCTCCGACTGCTTAAATCAATTAAAAATTTTTAATTTACTCAATGATGATTCTAAAGCGAGCGTTTGAAATTTCTTCGACACAGCAAATGAATGTATTCATAATATTTCCACATAAACTTGAGGGATATACTATTTGGTGGCAAGGACCGCAATGACTCTCGTAGTAATAGTATTTGCGATGTGCTAAAGCGATAATCGGCCGATGTAGTTGCTTACAAAGTCTTCTACTTTTTAGCAAATTGAAAAAACAAATTGCCCATGTGTTGCGTTTTATTCAAAAACTTCGCTTAAAATTAAAATATCCGTCATATTTAACCGTGGATGTACTTAAAACTGCAAAAGTAACAATATTGAAGCTGCATCATCGAATTGTATTTGGTAAAGAAATAAGAAATATGAAACACCAAACAGTTGGAAACAAAAAGTAAATTGCTGCCACTTAAAACATTTCTGGACACTCATGGGATTCTACGAGTTGGGAGCCGACTATCGAATTCTACACTCCCGTGCAGTATGAAACACCCTATTATACTTGAAAAGTCAGACATTGCCTTTTAGTTTACCAAGCACACAAAACAATGCTGCATGGAGGAATAAAAATTATGAAGAGCATAATAAGAGCTGAATACTGGATTTCCGGTCTACGGAACTTAGTAAAGAAGTTTCTACGAGCATGCGTTACCTGTTTTAGATGCAGCCAAGAGGTATCTAAGCAACTGATGGGTAGCCTCCCAGCATATCGAGTTACTTGGAGTCATCCATTTCTCCATACAGGCGTCGATTATGCAGGATCTTTCAAAATTCTATGCTCAAAAGGACGTTGGCAATAGGCGTATATAGCCTATATCGCCTAATTTATCTGCATGTCGACAAAAGCAGTACACCTAGAAGTTGTAAGCGATATGTCAACGGAGGCTTTTTTGGCTGCTTAACGTCGCTTTTTTGCAAGACGGGGAAAACACATATTACGACAATGACAGAAATTTCGTTGGAGCTGCAAAAAAACTGGACAAGGAATTGAAAGTTTCAATTAAAAACAAGAAAGAAAATTACAGTTGGGTGTAACCGACTGTAAGAGTCCCTGTACCAGTACAGGTCGCCTAACAAACACATTAAATGTTTCCCTAGCTTATGACCAAGCAGTGCAAAACTAAAAGGTAGGAAATTAATAAGAAAACAAGTAAGGAAATTTCAGTCGGGCGTAACCGACTGTAAGAGGCCCTGCACCAGTTCAGGTCGCCTAACAAACACATTAAATGTTTCCCGAGCATATGACCACTTCTCACTGCGCGAATATGAATGAAAAGAAAAGGGGGGTCGTTCAAATTCAATTGCTTATAAAATCGTCATTTATTATCTGATTTTGATGAACTTATTTGATTTTGGCTTAGAAGGACGTTAACTTTATACTGGTGTACTAAATTTTTTTTGTGCCGAAGAAATTTTAAAATAAACAAAATTTAAAAATTAACTTGTGAAATTCCGGAGCAGTCCTAGACGAATGCTAAAAACACGAAGTCTCTATCTATTACCGTTTCCGAGATCCTTTCGTTCATACAGACGGACGGACGGACGGACAGACGGACATGGCTATATCGACTCCTCTATCACTCCTGACCATAATGGGGGTAACTTTGGGGGGTCTCATGCTCATTTTCAATTGTTTAAAAGTGAACGGAAACACCCATTGACTTTTTTCATTAAATATTGGAAGCTATAACAAAACGTTCGTTAGTCGATACATAAAATTGTTGTATCATTACCGAAATTACATTGGCACGAGTAATAGTTCAGTCAAATCAGCTGATGTTTTGTACAAATCTTAATTTTGGCATTCTAAATGTTGTCTCAAAAGATTTATAAAATCTCGTGTTAGCTTCCTATTCAAGGTCAAAAGTCACGAAAACCAATTTTTAATAAATATCTCGTTTCCTTTGCCTGAAATTGTATTAGCATATATTATAAAAGTTGTAGAGTATAAAAGAATGTGGGATAATGTAAGGTTTGTGCTGCATTTCGTGCAGACAGGGGGGATTTTTATTAAAGATGTAACAGTAAGTAAGATTGGTGTTAACCAATCGGAGCCTCATGAATTTTATTCCGTCAAATATATACATATATTTGTAATTTTATATTTATTATATTCTTTTTATTTATTTATTTTTACAAATTTAACCAAGTACACAATACTTAACTTAATAATAGCTTAACGGGCAGTTGTGACTGGAGCCTTCGACTCGCAGTATAAGGCGGTTTGATTTTTAAATTGATCACGTTCTGATTGACGGAAGGCACGCATCGAGCGTTTTGGACGTGCGAATGTTACGTGGTCCCAACATTGACTCGGACCACCATCTTGTCGCAGCCAAGGTACGCAATAGGCTCAGCGTAGTGCACGCCGCACGTTCCAACATGCAACAAAAGCTAGACGTCGGCAAGCTGCAATCAGAACATACCGCCGCAGCCTTTTCAAACACACTCTCCGGACTGCTCCGGGAATCCTCTCCGTCTTCTCAAGATATATGTGAGCAGTGGAAACATATCACCCGCTCCATGGATAGGGCTGCCAAGGATGTCATTGGTTATACAAAACCTGTGAATAATTTTTGGTACGACGAGGAGTGTCGCAATGCTACTGCAGAGAAGAACGCTTCCTATCAGCGAGCTCTGCAGTCGGGAGCAACGCGAGCTGTAAGAGAGCGATATCGAGAGAAACGGAGAGGAGGAACGCCTTTTCAGACGCAAGAAAGGTGGGAGTTTGAGGATGTTGAGATGTTACGTGACAAAAATGAAGCTCGAAAATTTTATCAAAAGGTGAAGCGTCTGACTGAAGGTTTTAAACCCGTAGTAACTTTCTGTAAGCAAGAAAATGGAAATCTGGTTACGGGTGAACAGGAATCGCTAAGATTATGGAGGAGTCATTTTTCTAACCTACTCAGAGGCGATAAAGCGCACAATTCCACCGATAGAGAAATGACAACGGAACCACCAGTTAAAGATGACACAATTGTAGAGCCACCGGACCATAACGTGGTCGATTCGGTTATTAAAAAACTGAAAAATAACAAAGCAGAAGGCTCTGATGGGCTGCCAGCTGAGTTATTTAAGACTTGCGGCGAAGAGTTGCACCAGCTTTTATGCAAATTATGGTCCGATGAACGCATGCCAAATGGCTGAAGTCTCAGTGTTTTCTGTGCAGTATTTAAGAAAGGAGACCCCGCTGTTTGCGCCAACTACCGCGGAATAAGTCTTCTTTCCATCGGATATTAGACTCTGTCGCGCGCATTGTGTAATAGGCTGAAGCCATATACGGATACACTGATAGGACGATATTTGTTTGCCTTCAGACCCAAAAAGGTCGATCAGTGACCTAATATTCACATTACGCCAAATCTTGGAAAAGACCCTTGAGTGTAACAAAGACAATCACCATATATTTGTCTACTATAAAGCCGCTTTCGACACGCCGATACGATCGAAGTTTTTCGACTGTCCTGTCTGCACTAGGTACCCCGGCAAAGATCGTTCGTCTTTGCATGGCAACGCTTTCTCAAACACAAAGCGTTGTCAGGGTGGGGAAATACCTCTCCGACCCCTTTGATCCCAAGATCCCTATTATTAAGGCGATGCTCTTTCGTGCGATTCTTTCAATATTCTGATGGAGTACATCATACGCCAGTGCCCGTACATACAGAGTATGTCGGGCTCGATCTTCCAAAACGAAGTGATGCTGGGAAAATGATGCTGCTTGCTTACGCCGATGATATTGATATAATCGATATTATCGGTACGCAGGAATGACGAGACAGAAAGGCGTTCTCAGAGATTGAAAAACAGTTTCGGCTTATTGGTCTAGTGGTGAATGAGGACAAGACGAAGTACTTGGTGTCTTCTCGCACTCATATATCGCGTCTTGGACAGGCAGTGACGATGAAGATTTTGAACTTTAGTGTTGTAGAAAACTTCGTCTATCTTGGATCCGAGATAACCAGCAACAACAACGTCAGTCTGAAGATCAGGCGAAGAATGACGCTTGCAAACGGATGCTATTTCGAGCTGAGAAAGCAAATAAAAAGTAAAGCGCTCGCTCGAAAGATGAAAAACATCGTCTATAAGACGCTGATACTCCCGGTCCTTGTGTATGGCCCAGAGGCCGTGATTGAAACAGATGAAACAGCGTTGCAAGTCTTTGGGAGGAAGATTATCCGCAGGATTTTTGGTCCTTTTAGAGTCGACTACGAGTTTAGGTCCCGTATGATCCGCGAGCTGTACTAGCTATTCGATGAGGTTGACATAGTCCAGCGCATGAAATTCCAGCGGCTGCTCTGGGCTGGGAACCTAATTCGAATGGATGAAAGAGCTCCAGCACCCATGCTTTACATGGGGGGCCCAAAATTGATTGGTGCACGCCGAAATAGAGGACGACCGGGAATGCGTTGGAATGACCAGGTATGGAGAGATCTCTACTTGGCATTCAAACAACTGGCGCCAACGCGCACAAGATTACCGAAGCGCCAGCCCTCCTAAATACGACCATTACCGAAAGACGGTTGAAAGCCATTGAAGTAAGTAAGCTATGTATTAAATTACATATATATTTTCCAACTTTAACTTACTGAGGGTGTTAAAAGGACATTGGAAGAAGGTTGGGATCCAAAAATAGGGACTCTAGTTGTCAGCAGAAGTCCAACATGGTGACTATCGATTGACTGTTTTCCCAGAATGGGCAGGAGGGCCTTGGACTGCCTTTAAGGTGTTGATGGGATTCCTAGGTATATCCAATTCGGTGTTTGGGTTGATTGATGAGTACATGTGGTTAAAAAATCGCCATTCATCTAGTTTCTGCGGTACAAATAGAGTTGCAGTCCTTCGCAATTAATGTGTTTTCTGTGCACACAGCTGCGAAAGGAGTCAGATGTATTTAAGCCGTCAGTGTAAATCCAGGCTTTTACACCAAGCATTTTTTTTTGCAAAAAAATCGCGCCAGAAATTCAGAGCTGAGTGTTTGATTTTTTGCAGATTTATATAGGTTGGTGTTGATGTTTGGGTGGTTGTTGGCCCAGTAGGGAAACAGTTATTACTGGCGCAATGCCTGAGTGTAAAGAAACATTTAAAATATCCGTTTAGTGATGACATAGTCTCTCGCCAGAAGAAGATTTGATTTTGTGTGCAATTTCGGTAAAAGCTGCATTGTTATTTCTTCGATTCGATCGAATATACAAAATCGGTCGTTGTGCCAGAAACCATCGATGCGTGTGAGGCATTAGTATGACTAGCATACATACAATATTTCATGAACATTTGGTCGTCAGAAAGGTTTGTTCACGTTGGATACCGCATAATTTGAGAATCGCTCAAAAGAAGGCTCGTGTCGATTGGTGCGAGCATCAAAAGCCGTATACTCAATCGTAACAGATGACGAAACATGGATACATGCGAATCCGTCTGTGTCTTTTAAGACGAGCAAAATCCAACAAAAGTTACCCGCTCGCGTTGCACATCGAAGCAAATGATCGCATGTTTCTTCTCGAAATCCGGACATTTTGCGTCCGTGCCGCTTGTGGAAATAAGGACGGTCAATTCTGAATGGTATACAACCATTTGTTTGCCTGAAGTGTTCAATGAACTGAGAAAAACCAACCGACGAAGACGAATCATACTTCATCACGATAATGCGAGCTCTCACACTTGGCCGTAACAATTGAGTTTTTGGACAACATCGAATTGATGGGTCATCCGGCGTACAGGCCTGAATCGGCACTAAATGACTACTTCATGTTCCCTTACATCAAAAATATACTGCGCGGACAGCGGTTTTCAATTCCCGAAGATGCTGTTGATGCCTTCAAAACACATGCAAAAGTATATCGACCTTAATGGTGAATATTTCGAAACAAAATAAATCAATTTTTCCTTATAAACGACCTTTTTTTTATGGTCAGACTAGAAATATATGTAGCAACCTTCGTATATAGAGACTTCGTTCTTTTTGCATTCGACTAAGACTTCGCCGGTTTATTTTAAAATGTTGCATAAGCTAGGGAAACATTTAATGTGTTTGTTAGGTAAGTATTTAGATTAATAGGTTTGAAAAATCGAGCGGCGACCTGTACTGGTACAGGGCCTCTTACAATCGGTTGTTGTACTTGTTTTTATGTGAGTCCTTGCGCACCATCAAAATATTGGAAGGGCGTGTGATGTTTATAAATGTGTTAATATGTATGCTAATGCGTCTGGAGCTTAAGAATTTTATAATATTAAATCGGGCTTCCAGCTGTTTTCTTAACTTAATACACTGGTGTTTCAATAGAACTTTTGAATCGAAGACTATACCAAGAAAATTTATGTTATAAACTTTTTTTATACATTTATTTTTAAAATCTATGTCTAAGAAAGTACATACGGCAAATCTGTATAAGTTGGCATTTATCTATGGAGAGAGAGGCATCCGAGAAAGTTCGCCACGAATCTAAGTTCTGTAAAATAGCTATGAATTTTTTTTTATTGTGTCAGCTTTTTAATTTTTGTAAAATTTAGGATATCATCTACGTAAATAGATACATTCATTTTTTTATGTCTTGTGATGTTGCTGTTTATTTGTTCAAATACTATCATGAAGAGTACTATAGAGAGGGGATGTCGTTGAATAGTTTATGGGTGTCTGAAGAGACGTTGTTAACTCGGACTCTGAAGATTATAAATGCCTTTAAAAGGGTATAAAGCCTAGGACTGATGCCATGTAGCGCCATGCATTTGAAAGACTTCCCAAATTTCGTCGCCAAAAGGGAGACGTGATTTTTTGTCGAAAAGGAAGTGTTGGATTCGCAACAAACCGCCCATTGTTCTATGTTTCCGTTTAAATGCTACTTGGTTTTTTTTGCTATAATTTTTTGAATTTGTTTACATATTTATAAAAACTATGTAAAGTTATTTAGTGACCCAAAATTTGTTAGTAATGAATTTTTAGCAAACGTAGGGCACAACGTTTAATAATTAATTAACAAATTTTCAATAATAAAAATTAATTATAAAAAACTTTTCGTCTGAAGTTGAGTTCCTCAACTGAAAGACAAAACTTTCACAACGCTCCAAACCTGTGAATTTCTATCAACGAGTAGAAATACGGCATGGGCGCAGTTGATAGGGGGATAATGCAACAACAAAATTCATAGTTTGAGTAAACTGCTCACTGCAAATTTCTACATATACATATTGGAAATTTCTCTCAAAATTACCATGCAATGCATATAATACATAGGGGACTTTTCAAACTGTGCATGTTTATAAGCAAGAATTTGTATTGACACAGCCAAGCGGACTGATGAGATTTCATAGCAGAAATCGAAACACATGTGTATCCGTTGCTCTTCACTATAATGTTCCAAGTTGTTGTTAATAATTGTCTCTCTTTACATTGATAAATATGTACAAGCATGTTGATCATGTAAATTGACCACTAAGCCTGCTAAAAATTCATTACTATTTATAAAAACTAATAAAAATGAAATCGGACGGAAGCTTTTAATTTTGTTTGGGTTGACTATTGGGATGACTATGGCTGATCTCCATGTGTGTGTATAGGTGTCGTAATCAATCATGTTGTTATATATTGCAAATATTTCTGTTTTTAGTGAATTTGGGACATGTTTAAACATGGGATATGATATCATATATGCATCGGATTTAATGCATATATGATATCATATCTGGGAATGGCCAACAATGATTCTTGTGTCAAACGGTCCAAGCAACTCATACGTCCGTTAGGACACGTATCTCCTGGGTAGCCTCTGAACATCCGTTCAGAGGTGAGCTAACGTGAGAAGGCGAAGGGGCCCCCTCTCCTTTAAAAAGGGGTTGGTGCGCTGGGCTTGGGACCCGCCACTTTAAAAAAAACCCCCCAATGAAAACTAAAGGAAAGCCTCGGAAGGAATTTAATGATGACGACCCCCGCAAACGCTATAAGGATCACGATTTACGGATATGCACCTGGAATGTCCGCACCCTTAATTGGGATGGTGCAAGTATCCAGCTGGTTGATGTCCTCGAAAATCAAGGCTGACATCACCGCAATCCAAGAAATCCGATGGATAGGGCAGGGTTGCTCTAAAAAAGCATCCTGTGACATCTACTACAGCTGCCATGCGAGTAAGCACGAATTTGGATGTGGTTTCGTGGTGAGTAGGAAACTACGTGGCCTCGTCTCTAGGTTCACACCTGTTGACGAGCGCCTAGCCGCGATACGCATCAAGGCTAAATATTTGTATATTAGCCTGATTTGTGCGCACGCCCCGACGGAAAAGACGACGATGCTTAAGATGAGTTCTATGAGCGCTTGGAACGCGTGTACGAGCGCTGTCCCAAACACGATGTCAAAATCGTGCTTGGCGATTTCAACGCCAAGATTGGGAAGGAAGGAATCTTTGGCCCAACCGTCGGAAAATTTAGCCTTCACGAAACTACCTCCAATAATGGAGAGAGGCTAATCGATTTCGCCGCAGGTCGGAACATGGTAGTTAGTAGTACCAGATTTCAACATCTTAACATCCACAAGGCTACATGGCTGAGTCCTGATCAAAATACACGCAACCAAATCGATCATGTTCTGATTGACGGAAGGCACGCATCGAGCGTGTTGGACGTGCGAACGTTACGTGGCCCTAACATTGACTCGGACCACTATCTTGTCGCAGCCAAGGTACGCACTAGGCTCAGCGTAGTGCATGCCGCGCGTTCCAACATGCAACGAATGCTAGACGTCGGCAAGCTGCAATCAGAGCAGACCGCCACAGCCTTCTCAAACACACTCTCCCGACTGCTCAGGGAAACCTCTCCGATTTCTCGAGATATATGTGAGCAATGGACACATATTACCCGCTCCATAGATAGAGCTGCCAAGGATGTCATTGGTTATATAAAACCTGTGAAGAATTCTTGGTACGACGAGGAGTGTCGCAATGCAACTGCAGAGAAGAACGCTTCCTATCAGCGAACTCTGCAGTCGGGAGCAACGCGAGCTGTTAGAGAGCGATATCGAGAGAAACGGAGAGAGGAGAAACGCCTTTTCAGACGCAAGAAAGGCAGTTTGAGGATGTTGAGATGTTCCGTAACAGAAATGAAGCTCGAAAATTCTACCAAAAGGTCAAGCGTCTGACTGAAGGTTTTAAGCCCGGAGTAACTTTCTGTAAGGATGAGAATGGAAGTCTGGTAACGGATGAACAGGAATCACTGAGATTATGGAGAAGTCATTTCTCCAACCTACTCGGCGATGAAGCGCACAATACCGCCGAAAGAGAAATGACACCGGAACCAACAGTTAATGATGGCACTATTGTAGAGCCACCGGACTATTACGAGGTCGATTCAGGGCTGCCAGCTGAGTTATTTAAGACCGGCGGCGAAGAGTTGGTTAGGAGTATGCACCAGCTTTTATGCAAGATATGGTCCGATGAACGCATACCCAATGACTGGAATCTCAGTGTTCTCTGTCCTATCTTTAAGAAAGGAGACCCCGCTGTTTGCGCCAACTACCGCGGAATAAGTCTCCTTTCCATTGGATATAAGACTCTGTCGGGCGTATTGTATAATAGGCTGAAGCCATATACCGACTCACTGATAGGACGATATCAGTGTGGCTTCAGACCAAAAAGGTCGACCAGTGACCAAATATTCACATTACGCCAAATCTTGGAAAAGACCCGTGAGTTCAACAAAGACACTCACCACCTATTTGTCGATTACAAAGCCGCTTTCGACACGCCGATAAGAGCGAAGTTCTTCGACGCCCTGTCTGCACTAGGTATCCCGGCAAAGATTGTCCGTCTTTGCATGGCGACGCTATCTAACACACAAAGCGTTGTCAGGGTGGGGAAAAACCTCTCCGACCCCTTTGATACCAAGAGAGGTTTCAGGCAGGGCGATGCTCTATCGTGCGATTTTTTCAATCTCCTGATGGAATACATCCTACGCCAATGCCCGTACATACAGAGTATGTCGGGCTCGATCTTCCAAAAGGAAGTGATGCTGCTCGCTTACGCCGATGACATCGATATCATCGCTACGCAGGAACGGCGAGTCAGCAAGGCGTTCTCGGAGATTGAAAAACAGTCTCGGCTCATGGGTCTAGCGGTGAACAAGGACAAGACGAAGTACTTGGTGTCTTCTCGTACTCCGTCAATGCGTCTTGGACGGTCAGTGACGATGGAGAATTTCAACTTCAGTGTTGTAGAAAACTTCGTCTATCTCGGAACAGAGATCACCAGCAACAACAACGTCAGCCTGGAGATCAGGCGAAGGATCACGCTTGCAAACAGATGTTTTTTTGGGCTGAGCAAGCAAATGAGAAGTAAAGCCCTCTCTCGACGGACGAAAATAAAGATATACAAGTAAGAAAATCACAGTCGGGCGTAACCGACTGTAAGAGGCCCTGTACCAGTGCAGGTCGCCTAACAAACACATTAAATGTTCCCCTAGCTTATGACCAAACACATGACCACTTCTCACTGCACGACTAAGTGCCTTTTAAAACATTTTTTTATGTATGAAACGAAAAGGGGGGTCGCTCAAATTCAATTGCTTATAAAATCGTCATTTATTATCCGATTGTGATGAACTTTTCGGATTTTTGCTAAGAAGGACGATATCTCTATACTGGCATACTTACTTTTTTTGTGCCCAAGAAATTTTTAGCCTTGGTGGTGATTTTATAGGGAAGGGGGGAGGGGCAAGTTTTTAAAATAAACTTGTGAAATTCCGGAGCAGTCCTAGTCGAATGCAAAAAACACGAAGTCTCTATCTATTACCGTTTCCGAGATCCTTTCGTTCATACGGACGGCCAGACGGACGGACAGACGGACATGTCTATATCGACTCCTCTATCGTTCCTGATCATAATGGGGGTAACTTTGGGGGGTCTCCGATTATTATTTCTACCTGTTACATACATTTGCACAAAACCAATAGGCTCTTGTACCTTCGGTACAGGGCCTAATAAGACGCTGATACTCCCGGTCCTACTATATGGCGCAGAGGCATGGACCGTGATTGAGTCGGATGAGACAGCGTTGGAAGTCTTCGAGAGGAAGATTCTTCGCAGGATCTTTGGTCCTATTAGAGTCGGCGACGAGTTTTGGTCCCGTATGAACCGCGAGCTGTACGAGCTATTCAATGAGGTTGACATAGTCCAGCGCATAAAATTTCAGCGGCTGCACTGGGCTGGGCACCTCATTCGAATGGACGAAGGAGCTCCAGCACGCATGGTTTACATGGGGGGCCTAAACTTGATTGGTGGACGCCGACATAGAGGACGACCGGGCACTCGATGGAATGACCAGGTATGGAGAGATCTCTCCGTACTTGGCATTCAGAACGACTGGCGCCAGCGCGCACAGGATTATGGAGGCTGGCGCGCTTTCCTAGACGCGGCCATGACCGGTAGACGGTTGACGGCCATCTAAGTAAGTAAGTTGTTAGTTTCTAAATATTTTGCAGATGTAGATAAGGTGTTTATGTTTATATGATGTGATTTTGCATGATAGATGTTCTTATGCTGTCTGCCCTGTACCAAACTCTTCGGCAATACGGTTAGAGCATGTAATGAGTACAATATAATACATTTTAGCGGTGAAAGCGGTGAGATTCAAGATTTAAAGTTTTCTAGATAATTACATTTGGTCGAAATTATTGCTTCCTTTAAAATTGCATTAGCTTCTTAGGCCCTGTACCGAAGGTTCAAGAGCCTATTGGTTTTGTGCAAATAGAAATAATGGTCGCAAACCCCCTTAAGCTACTGATATAGGCATGTCCGTCCGTATGGAAAAAAGGATCTCGGGATCTGTTTGCATTCGACTAGGACTTTTCCGGAATTTCACGAGTTTATTTTATTCACTACGCACCATTCCACTTTTTAAATCCTATCAACACCAAGGACGTATAAAACTTAAAAAACTTAAAAACTTAGGAAGAAAAAACTTGATGAATGGCGATTTTTCAACCACAGATACTCATCAATAAACCCAAACAGCGTCACCTTAAAGGCAGTGCAAGTCCCTGCCCATTCTGGGAAAACATTCAATCGATAGTCGCCTTGCTGGACTCCTGTCTAGAGTCCCTATTTTTGGATCCCAACCTTCTTCGAACCTCCTTTAATACCCACAGTTAGTAAGATTTTGAAAATATATAATATAGTACATAAAGCTAAGCGAAATATTTAAACAAACAGCCTTATACTGCGAGTCGAAGGCCCCAGTCGCTAGTGCTCGTTAAGCTATTATTATGTTTAGTATTGTATACTAGGTTTAATTCGTACAAATAAAAATAAATAAAAGAATATAATAAATATCAAATTACCAATATATATTTGACGCAATAAATTCATGAGACTCCGATTGGTTCACAGCGTAAATGGGAACGGGCCCGTACCGGGCTTGGTGTCAAGCGGGCCTTGACTTAATATGTAATGTTCGTGCCGACGTACATCAATCGAATTTTTCTCGTCCGGTCCCAGGCCTAAGCTCCCAAGCACGAACACGAAAGAAGCCCGAAAGGAACGAAAAGGCCCGAGAGGTACGAAAAAGCCCTACAATATATATTTAATTCTTTCTGTACTTACATATATAAAGTTCTGCACACAAAGCACTGCACAGCTTAACACATCTCTACAAATTAATATCGAAATACAAAGTATCGTATTGTATCACATATCTAAAATAAAGTAATTGCTTTAAAATGAGTGAGTCATTCGCGCCAAAAGTGAGGAAATAAAATATTTGGATCATAATAAAGTAAAAAGCAAAGTAAAATAAAGTAAAAAGCAAGGGCGAGGGTTTAGTGACTGTGCGCAAACGCTTCTTAACATAGGCGCAGAATACTGAAAGCAAAATTTCAAGGATTAAGTTGTTTCACGAAAAACTCAACTGTGATGATAGATGAGTACAAAAGCTTAAAAGAGCAGATCATAACAGATGTGGCTAATCAGCTCCTGGCATTCACAACATACATATGGAGCGAAGAATATTCTCGAAGAAGTTTTATTTTTCTTAGTGCACACTTCAGAAATGAGGCGTTTGACCTTAAAGTTGCTTTTCTAGGTATAAGGGAATTTTTGGATTACAAAAACACAGGCGAAAATATAACTCACGTAAAAACATACGTATTGAATTTAATGTGTTAGAAAACATTAATAATTCCGTTTTTGTAACCGATAATAAAGCAAATGTGGTTGCTCCTTTTAAACAGTACAAACGACTATCTTCTGCTTGTCACAATTTAGTAATGAAAGACTTATTTGAAATGGATCCACTTCCCGACATTAAAACATTAATAGATTGTCAAAAAAAAATGGTACAATATTTTAAGCATTCGTAACTCAACAATAAATTGTCAAAATCTTTAAAACAAGATATAAAGACACGCTGGAATTCAACATACATCATGTTGAATAGCATTTATGAAATACAAACTGAAATCAAAAGTATTTTGTTAAAAAAAACGAACATCAACGAATATCAAATTTAGATTTCAATTTACTTCAGCAATTGCTTGCATTTTTTAAATATTTTAAATAGTGCACCGATAAGTTGAGTTCCGTGAAAGAACCTACTATGCATAAATATTCACTATGGTACGAAAAATTGTTGCAAGCTTGCTCAATCGATAATTGAATCCGTGTTGTTGAAAAAGTTAAAATCAAAAACTTTACACCCGCTACTGAAACGATTTACTCGCACAACGATTCATTTAGTTAGCTTATTTCTAAATCCACCTTTTAAGGAGATGCACTTTTTATCGAAGGCGAAAAAGGAAAATGTTTTAATCACAGTCAGGGCAACGCATTCAAATTTAAATGAAGTACGACCAAAAACTGCATCTCCTGAAAACGTTTCAGCCAATCCAAATGTGCACGAGTTTTCTCAATTCATGGATGTGAACTTATCAAAAAAAAAAAAAAATTGAGAAAACTATAATTGATACTGATTGTTACAAAGTTTGGCTTGAAATATTTTATCTATCCAAGTAAGGTCGGCAATTCAGCGCACTGCATTTTTAAATTCGAATATTAAAAAAAAACTGCATAAAAATATGTAATGTAATGCCATTTTTTTTTTTTTAGTTGGAAAAATTAAAAGTTTTTGAGTTAAAATTATTTAAAGTATCAGATTTCCATCGCTTAGTACCTATAGTACGTAAGAAGGTACAAATAAATGTAATATATAAACCTATTTTTAAACTTTTTAATTTCGTCTTGGGCGGGGCCTCAAGAAAGTTTGCTCGTTTTGGATCGGGCCAGGCCTAAATTGTTGTACACCTTTTTACGAAAATTGCGAGGACGGAAGCTTATGAAATTTAGCACACTTATAGTTTATATGCAGAAGGAGTTCAAAATACTAATATTTTTTCAAATTAATGCATAAAAAATACAATAAATCAAAAACATCAAACCTCAGCAATTGAAAGTAGGAAATAACACAATAACATTTAGAATCTACCAATAAAAGTGTCCAATAGTATTGCGCGCAAAAATTTAATTATATATTAGTTATGAGTGAAATACCGCTCGCTCAATAACTGTATATAAATAAGTAAATGCAAAACTTTACAACCCTATTAAACCCCGTAAAACACATCATATTCCCTGTTTGTTTTGAAAGGTATTTGAGAGGAGTAATGCACAATGGAATTTTTTCTAAGAATAGCTTTTACCCGCGACTTCGTTTGCGTAGATTTCGATAAAAAGTAGCCTAACTTATTACTTTTCCGTTTTGCCGTAGTTCTGAAACCATATTTTGAAAAACTAAACAACAAGCTTTAATAATATGAACTAAAAAGTCTAAAATAAATTAATAAATAAATGTAAAATAATTAACACAAATATTCATATCGTTTTATAAAAACATTCGGTTCTGGAAATCAATTGTCAAATATATATATTTGATAGCGCTATCTCTAAAAGTAGAGATACGGCAGGTTCATACTGCGTCGAAAAAAATTTCAAACATCTACAAACTTCAACTAAAAATGACACCAAACTCACCAATTTTCTCTGTACCTCAAATTAATGCAAAGAAACCATAAATGTTGCTTATCGCTTATATGGAGGATGGGGCATCTCCCCCTCCGATTTTGACCAAACTTAACAGGTTAACTGCACCCGATCCTATTAACATGTATACCAAATTTCATCTCTGTATCTTAAATGGATGCAAAGATATGAAAAATTTTGGCTATCGCTTATTTATTTATTAAAGTTAGCAAAGCTTAAAAACTAAACTGTCTAAATAATTTAAAGGAGAGCACTGGCTACTATGGCCTTTGGCTTGGTAGGGGTTTCGGTGGATAGTACAAGATAGCTTATTGGATAGTTTTCATGTACACTTTTTTACACTTATAGAAATATATTATATATATGATTTGATTATAATTTATGGTATACATATATGTATTTCTTTTTAATATGAAATTAATTAAGCAATATTTTCCTTTGTGTGGTTTTGGGTCATTGTTTTGGAAGATTCTTGTATTTGTATATGTTTTTGCAGGTATATGTGGATGAGGGGCAGTTGGGGCATAATGCTGTAATATTGGAATCGAAGAAGTGCATGTAGGTAAGATTAGTGTGACCTAGACGGTGTCTAAGGGTTTTGATTTGGTCGTTACGATTAACATTATCTTCTGTTAGTACCTTTAGGAAATTGTCATTATCAAGGGCGTATCCAGCTTTCGTCGTCTGCCAGTTCGTTACTTTTTATATTGGAGTGGCCGGGAACCCAAAGAATTTTGATTCTTGGGGCAGCTTTTATGAGGAGGGATTAAATGGTGTATGGGGGAGTGTTGAAGTTGTTGATATTTGGAGATTGCGTCTACTTTCACTGGCAGGTAGTTGATGTAATAAGGAGTAACATAGGCAACATTTATTTAAAATCGGAGGGGCCGGTGTCCAACCCCCATATAAGCGATTGACAAAAATCGACATTTCTTTGCATCTATGTAAAGTACGACGGCGATATTTGATCGTGATGGTGACGTGGGTTGTAAGATTTTGCACGGGTTGTCTAACGCTTCAAAAGTTTTGTCTAACTCACTACACAAGCTATCCAATGGTTCACAATATCTACTCAGCACATGAAAAAGCTTTACTGCATGACGCTACCAAAATATAGCTATCTCAAACAATTGTTCTTCCTAACCACATCCAAACCGAACCCTTTTTATGTTTTTTTATTCACTACATATACAAATGTCAATCAGTTTAACAATAATACATTTAGATAACATTTCAAACAGTGACATTAAGGCATTAAGCTTTGGATTTGTGCGCTAACAGGATTTAAAAATATTAAATTTAATTCCATTTATTAAATTATTATTATGATAGAATAAGGGCATATCTTGTATAATAATTAAAAAAATTACTTGTATAATAATTTCGTAAAGAACTAGTTCTAAGTCTCTAAATTTTAGTTTAGTTACCTATAGAACCTAGTCACCTAGTTTTAAGTTAGCATTTAAGTAAAGAAATTAAGGTTTTCTCCCAAATTTTTCCTTTATAAACCAATTTGAATTATATAAATTAATAAATGCTAAATTAATGAAGAATGTTGCAGTTGAAAAGCGTAAATTGTATGCTATAACTCTGTAAAATAGTATTATTACCATAAGCTTTAATGAAAAATTAGTATATTTTATGGGAAATAAAGCACATTTAATAAAATGCCTATTTTTAATATAAAATCCGATATCCCAACTCAAATCAACCACAATGTCGGCCTAATATTCAAAGTTTGTAAATGTATCACCCAACTCGTCTATGCATTGTACATCAATTGACCAATCCATACCAATATACATAGTATAACACTCTAACCGTCACACTCTTCTAAGTTTATCATCAAATTTCATAACTCACAGCACTTTAATTTTTATATTTTCAGTGGAAACACCCTATAACTACTCAAAGTTATGAGCTATCAAACTGTTATACAGCACTATCGCAACGCATATGCAGTAAACAAACGAACTTCGCAGCACTGGGATAGTGACTTACAAAGAGCCGATAACCGATAGACAGTAAAACAAATGTGGCAGGTAGTACAATATGGTACATCACTAATGAAATCGTTCGTTCGCTGTTGTTGTCGAGAGTCGGGTTGAAAACCATAGCCACTCTTTTTTTTTTATTAAAATCAACATATATGGTCAGAATAAAATTTAAAATACTTTATAAATAAACGCATTGCCATTGTGTGCAACAACATTGTGAGTATTTCGCGTTGCAAAAGTGTTTGTATGTTTACCGAAATAGAGCAGAATTTAAGCGCACTGCAACTCAGAAAATTTTATGTGCGCTTTTCATGTATTTTACGATGCTGTCCAATATGAAAAAAGAGCAAAGGCGTTGAGGAGAATCGTGCTCAAGCAGACGGACAATTGACTTTCCAAGTCGCACTACTCTCTTCTTGCTTGACTACTCACTCATTGTTTCTCGGTCGCGTGTGTATGTGTAAATTAAACAATAAAATAAAAAGCAAAAAAAATTAATATAAAATATTTAAAAACAAAAATAAATATCGGTGCGCTAGCGCGTTGTCATCGGGATTACGTTCATTGTTCTTGTTTATGTTTGTTTTATTTGCACAAAGAAAATTATTCTTCGTTAAAACAACAACATAAAATTTGCATTAAATGTATACATATATGTATTATAATTTGCATTTCCTTTGCTACTTTATCTGTTTCTTTTCGGACATTTCGACTTGTCGGAAAAAGGTTATAATAATTGGTCCAGCTAAAACAACGACAGCAACAACCGAGAAGATGTATTCATGATGAAATCGTCGTAGCTCGCTGTCAAATCGGCTGAATTCAACAAATCCTTTGATGCGGCTGAGTGAGACACCATACGCTCTTGTATGGACTCGCATGTGGCCTCGTCACTTGCTCTCTTTCTGCATGTGCGCTCATTTCACAGTTGTTGCGCGTGCTCTCATTCGACAGCTCGCTCGCTCTCACTCTATTTTGTGCTATGCTTAAATTTTTTGCAGACACTATATTTGTTCATGTTGTTTTTGTTATAACAGCAAATATTCAAAATTATCTCTTCTATATATTGATATAAATTGCCACAACTACAACCCAACAAATATACCACTACGCCGACACTCATTCAGTAGTCGCGTCCGGTTGAAACTCAATCATACAACTAGCTAACGTCGACAGCGGCTCAATCAAAGTGTGCAGCGACTGCATCCCCACCTTCATAATGTTGCATCTTTTACAACAATACAACATCAACGAGAAAAGCCACAACAGAAATTGACAAGGAATATAAGCATATTTTTTTTAATCTCAGTTGTTTAGGGTTACAAAAAATCTACATAAGCGCTCCCTCTGTATCTTTCACGTTCGTTACCATGTTGCTAAGAAACCGCACAGTGGTCTAAAACATACTTAATGCCTGCTCAAATTTTATCATCAATGTAATAGAATTTGTTTGATGTGTTTCGTTTGAATCCAAGCCTGAATACTCTTCACACTTGAACTTGGTAACATTATTATTCCATGAGTAAAATAGTTAAAAAAAGACTTAGCGAGACCATATCATCATAATATGGCGTAATCAAAGATGTTTATTTTTAAAGGAATAATAAACAAATATGAATGCTGAAGTCATTAATTAACGACTTTAAAACACCCTACACATTTCTTTATGTAGATTTCGGCTAATCTTAAAATATGTGAACGATACATATAGTAAATACTCACATCCGGCCGCTTAAACTTGTGTGTTGTGACTGATTATAAAAAGTTTACATACCTACTTTCAAACTAATCTGTAACCTGATCTATGAAAGTGCTTAGGTGTCAAATTTTATTATCCACTTTTTGCCGTTTTGGATAGAGTTTGAGATGCTCTTTCACATGGTGAAAATTAAAAGGTCACCTGTCAGTGCTTTAAAATGATATATGTTTAGCTTTAACAGCTGTTTTCTCGAAATTTTGTTTTCTCAATTAACGTATTTTAATTTATGTATATATTTATAAATAAATTGCTTAATTAAAAGTAATAATGAAGAAAACATTTTTTTAAAATGTAAATCTAAGCGAGAAAATGTGTAGTGGCTATGTTAATTGTTGTAAGCGTGTCAATTTTCTAGCTTATATTTCTTGTGCGTGTGTACAATGGGAATAAAAATGATTAATTTTGAAGTCTCTGTTTTTTTATACACCCAGACTGATGAAAAACTAAAAGTCGGGCAAGACTTTATCTAAGCTTTTAATGTGAATCAATAATGTACATTTATGCTTTTTAAGGTCTATCATGCCTAAAATGACAGATCAATATTCGTAAAATTCCTGTTTCTGGCTAGAAATTTGTCTTTTCCTAGAAAGAGCGAATAACGACTCGCCATATAGATCTTAACCAGGAATATTCACAAATTATTAATGGAAAAATGAATGCAAAAATTTAAAAATATTGTACTTAAACTAAATATGGAATAGATAGGAGAGTCTACAATATCAATCAAAACAATAATATTATCACTAATTTTGTAATTTTTTTTCAATAATCGAATGTTTGATGATCTTTTCAGATTTTTGTTCCATTCACACAATGTGAATTGATATTAACAGAAAGTTTTGTTTAGCTCGTCGAGACAAGTTGATCTAGTACGTCTGCTTCTCTGACAATAATCGCCAATGTCAAAATAAGTTTGTGTTATTATATGTAGCTAGCAGAAGGCCTTCCAGACTTTACCATAATTTAGTTAAAACTAGCGGCCCGCTCCGGCTTCGCACATGTATAAAATATATAGCCTATGTCACTCACTTAAAAAATGATTAAAATCGATGCAGTAGTTTTGATTTATTCATTACTGCCCGTGGCCCGCACGCGTTAAATTTGGAGTAAAACAATTCCCCTTTCCCTATACCATGAAGATTTCCTGATATCTTTGGAATATCTAAATTCATACACTACATATTTACTTTTTACATTTTTACCTATTTATTTTATTTTTACAACAATTAATATATTACAGAATGTCTTTATATACAACGTTCACAACTTTCTTGTTATATATTTATATGTAGACCTTTTCAATGTTTACAATACTTAGTACATTATTTTGATAAATCTCGTAGCGTTCAGCCTGAGTTTGCAATGTAAGCGGAAAAAATTTAACTATTTACGACATCACATAAGAAACCTCAAAAACAACAGTATTTCTCCACAATTTATTGGATGTTATTATACATCTAAACCTTCGTCTTCAATCACTCTATCTATTAAAAAAAAACCGCATCAAAATCCGTTGCGTAGTTTTAAAGATTTAAGCATACATAGGGATATAGGGACAGAAAAAGCTACTTTGTTTTATACTATGTTAAGATAAAAACAAATGATAAAAAAAAAATGTTATCAAATATTTTCTTTTTAAAACTGTTCTTTCACTTTATTGGAGCATTAAAAGCCCTGCTGCTGCATAATTCTTACTTATAATAAAAATCCAGGTGATACTCGCGAGTTAAGCTTATTCGTATTGCAGTCGAGTAAAATGACAATAATATAAAACTTTGCCTATTTTTTTAGCAGTAGTAGTACAAATAACACATGAACTTATCCTTTTTTGTGCAAATAACTTTTTTATTTGGGATCAATATAAGCTTAGAATTTACTGTGGTGTTTTTTTCGGACGGAGCTTCGCATCAGCGGATGTGAACCTACAATACAAACTGACCATGAACTTATGTAATTTTTTGTTTTTTTTTTTTTAACTATTTATTTAGTTCAACTTTAACTTTTGAGTTTGTCCTTTAAAAATCTTCTATATACATATAATAAAATTGTAGACTTCACATTTTTGTATTTTTATTTGTGTGCTCATTACGTAAAATTCACTCATTTGATTTAAATCGAATTGCTGACAAATAAAAGCTTTATTGTGAGTAATAACATTTAGCGTTTGTTTAATCAAAATCAAAATTTTTTGCTAGCGCATTTTAAACATTCAATTGCCTCAAACTATATCAATACATATAAAAAAGTATGTATGTACATATGTTTATCCTATTTACGGGCTATCATACCATTCAAAACATCACCATGAAAATTTGGGAAGTTGTTGAGTATACTCTTTCGTAAATGAATTGTCATAGAACATCGATTTTATGAGTGTGACCAGAGGTATTAGGTAGAGGTATATCTTTTATTGTGACGAGGTCCCATTAAAAAGAAATACCAAAAGATGCGGATCAGATAAAAATGGATAAAGGATGGCAAAGAGGCAGCGTAGCAGCGCAAGTCGGGTCCGGTAATTAGTATGAGAATCAAATTATAGAATACATGCTTTTCCTTCCGGATGTTATTAAGCGCGTTATCAATATTATAAAAAAAATCGTATTTTAATTTAATCCAGATGTTTTTTTTTGGGTCTCATTTAGTGTTTCATATTTAATTTTAAATGAATTTGAATATTTGTGCTATTTATTTCTACTGATGTATGTTGCCAACTTGTTTAAAAGTGGCAACTTTGAGAACATTTCATGAAATAATATCGTATAAACAGCGATATTTCTCATTCATGAAGTGGACAATTTCATAAAATGTGTCGTATAAACTTAATAATTAACTCTCTTCTGTTGAAATGTGTGACTTTCGTAAACCATTTTTATTTATATTTTTTCATTTACTTTTGACCACTGTACATTGCACTCAGCATCATTTTTGCATTTGTTGCTTTTGCTCTTGGTTGCTGTTTTTGTTTGATTGAGTGCGGGTGGGTTGTGGCTGTTTTGCGAGCGGCTGCTGACTGCGCTGCCTGGAAATGCGATCTGTTGATTACACTTGACTTGCTCTCGTCGTTATTCTTGTTGTTGCTCGGTTACATTACTGCTTTGTTCACGACTGCACATTAAATTTAATTAACAAAACATCGAAAAAATACGTAAAGCTGAAACCAAAGAGAAAAAGAGCAATAAAATATGTAACATTACATATCTTAACAGTAACTGTGTATTTTACAAATGTTATTCGTGGTATGTATTATAGAAACAAATGCAATAAACAAAAGTTAGTGCAAATATAACGAGTACAAATATACAATGAGAGAAGCAGTGCAATGTCGCTGTTTTCGCCTCCGCCATCCCCCTTTTTTGCGTTTGCGCTCATTCACTGTACAAGCTCGCCCGCTTTTACCAACGCTTTTGTTCATGGCACATTGTATGCCTACTCACTCGCTCGCTTGCGCGCATATTTATTTGTATGTGGGTATAAACTTGTGCGCGCTCGCTCTCTCTGTTTCTTGCCATTGGCGGCTGCTGCAATTACTCTCTATCTCTCTGTTGCCTTCGACGTTCATCTTCGTCTTTTCTTCTTCTGCATAGTTTATTTTTTGTAGTAGTATAAAACGCTTGAAAATACTAAATCCAAGTGCAGACATCTTGGTCAAAAATAATATTTTATAAGTGTTAACAATTAAGAATAATATACATTTACATTAGTGTGATCAGTGCTTACTCAAAAAGTTTGAAATATAAATTAAAATATTACGAAAAGAAAATGAAACACCCATACGTGTAATTAGTGTCGAGAGTGAAACAGAGGT
Organism: Leucophenga maculata; assembly: GCA_035044805.1. Taxonomy (NCBI): domain Eukaryota; kingdom Metazoa; phylum Arthropoda; class Insecta; order Diptera; family Drosophilidae; genus Leucophenga; species Leucophenga maculata. Next base: position 79,782 of record JAWNNP010001807.1, read on the forward strand.
GCAAAAACAGTAAAGCCGTAATGCAAAGCCAATCAACAAAATACAAGTGAAGTGTAGTATTACTTTAAGTGTTTTATTCAATTTTATTTTACTAAATATGATTTTTTGTTGTGATTTGTTGTAGTGAAATAGACATTTTTTTGTGTAAATAGACTATTGTTCTATCAAGTAGAACAGCAAAAGAGCACTTCTCCGCAATCGTTGCTGCCGGCTGCAGTAGCTACGGTAATGTCCCGTCCGCACCCACAAACAGGCAGACACACACACACGCCAAAACACATACTTTGTCCAATTCTATTACTGTCCACGTCGTATCCTAAAACCATACACATCATTGAGAGGAGCATAGCGCAGTATCTCAACACCCCTATAGTTTCGTGATACAGGTCTGTTGTATTGTAGATACTTTCTAGGAAAGAAGCTTGAAAATTGGTTTTCAACAAAATTTTACAATCAGTATACATACGTAATGTACGATGTACGACATGTTTTTGTCATAAAAAAACATGTCGATGCTCCCTTTATTGCAAATATGTATAAATCATTACCATATTACATTGAAAACAACTTAATATCGATCTTTAAAATGTTTCAGATCATCAATTTATCCATCTTCTACTGCCGTTCATTTCAAAGGCACGAGATTTTCTAATGCAATAGCTAAATCACTATTGAGTTAGTCGTTTTAAATTATACCCTGTTAGAAATGTAGTTAAATATATAATATTGAAGTTCGTCTGTGAGTTTGAGCTCAATCGGTTGGACGGTTTGCCTGCCTATAAGCGGCACCCATAGATATAAAATTTTTTTAACTTCCTTTTTTTAATCCAAATAACTAAAACTGTTGCAATCGTGAATTCAAGATTTCGAAGAAGCTTCCAGTTTTCGTATGCATACTAAAACAGCGTTTATCTGTCACTTAATACAATCTTAAAAAATATAAAATTGAAGAACAATTTAAAAAATTTTTATAAAAAAATTTTTTTTTTTAATGTTTATTTACATAAGTTTTTTGATTCTATTTTATTAAATAAATATTTTTTTTCGGCTTAACGCCCTTGAATAGGGTGATTATAAAGGACAAATAACTGTGTGGTGGTCGTTGTAGACGCGACACCCACATTTTGGCACTTTACCAGCTTACAAATAAATTAAATCTATATTCGCATAGTAATTAGCTCTTTTAATGTCCTAGATCCCGTTGTTCACTTAAATGAAAATGCTTAAATAAGCAGGTGCAGATCTCAAATAGGTCATCAGTCATGCCACTTTCGCTTCAATTTCGCTTTTACATACCACAGACGTCGCTCCCAAGTTCTACTGGTACACTTTCCATCTTTCATTCACAGTGATGATGGGTTTAGTGAACCACACGGCCCGTGCATCATATTCCTGGTCACCGTATCGAAAAGTTTTGGATCAGTTTCTGGTTTTGCTGTCTCAACATTTATGACTTCGTCAATTTGATTAGGCCGCAATTCATTCTGCAACCACAATAATAAGTGTACTTTGGGGGAAACCACGTTTTTGCCACTCAATAAAATACATGAAGCACTGCATGTCACCAAATATTTTGTCTTTTGTAAGTAGAGAAACTTATTTCTGTACTTTTATTTTAAATACTCTAGCTGTTAAGTCATGTACATCCGTTGAATTTAAATCTTGGGTAATTTCTGGCCAGGCGGGGTTACATGTAAACGTTATAAACAGATCAGGCCTCTCGTAGTTACGCACGTATGTGAATGCATCTTGTGTATATTCATGAAGATATCACCGCCTGGCCCAGATCTGCATCGCGTCTTGTAAATGAATGTAGTTTTCAGCCCGTAGTTTCTTTTGATTTAGTGGAATAAACCTCAAGCGCTCACTCTCCATCTTGACATACATGTCCACGTTAAACTGGTGAAGGAGAAGTCTACACCGAAGCAACAAATTAAAGTCGGCGCGACGGACCATCAGATGGTATGCGTAAAAATCCTTATAAGACATTTTTTTGTTTGGTATGGGTGATTTCGATTGGGTATTCAAGAGCGTCATAAAAGAAATTGTAGAAAATGCTACTTTTCCTCTCGAACAACACATGCCTGCTGTTTCCTCTTGCCATTTAAGAGCTCCACAAAATCGGCAATCTTTGTTCATTACGTCTATTTTTATAAGCTTGTGACTTTCATAATCCCTTTCAGCAACAGCGCTTCTGCGGGCTTCAGCCATTTCAAGGGTTTCTGTGGCCCTTTGGAACGCGATATAAGCTGCCTGCTGTTGACGCCGAGCTTGGGCTTGCTCCGGTGTCTCAGCAGCCCTTTGGGAAGCCAGATACTCCGCATTCTGTTCACGCCGAGCTGCAGTGTCTCAGCAGCCCTTTGAGATGCCAAGTACTCCGCATTCTGTTGACGCCGATCTTGGGACTGCTCCCGTGTCTCAGTAGCTCTAGCTACCTTCATAGATCGTGCTTTATTTGACTTTTTGGAAAGATTACTCTTACGCTTTCGGTCCATTATTTGAAATCATTTTTATAAACTAAGAATAGAACTCAATTTTTTATAGAAAGAAATTACTCTCAAATAATTTTTGACTTACTTGACAATTAGTACTTATTTGTTACCTGCTATTTTATTGCAGTTAATTGCAGTTGAAGTAACAAAAACATAACCTATGTTCTTTTCCATTGTCCCATCTATCTCTATACCCAAATTCATACCAATTGGTTTAGCAGTTTCGCCGTAAGAGAGGAACATACATCCATTCATACAAACTTTCGCATTTATAATATTAGTAGGATTATCATTTAACTAAGTCAACTCGCAAAACACTAGTTGAATTTGACATTCACTGCCGACAGTAAAAGAGTTTTGCATTTCGCGGGTGCCCCATTTTTTAAAGAGTTTTCAAGAGAATAAAATGCTGCTGTTTGTGTTAAAACAAAGCTAAAAATAATTAATTTTAATCGTTATTATTATAACCGTAAGCAGTAGCATATTTTTTGTGCATTTAGTGAAACAATTGTGGAAAATTTTACTTCGGTCAGGTGTCAATAACAAAAAACGTTTTTCTTCAAGCGAAGAAGAATGCTACAAAAAGGATATAGAAGAACAATCAGTAAAATATAAACAAATCAAAATTCTTTAGGTCTTCTATGGCAGAGTCTGACGAGAGCCTTTTTATTATCAAATTGCAATGTAACACAAATTGTTATTTTAAATTTTGAAAAGCCTTTCACGTTCCATCGTAAAAGTGCACAAAACTGCTAGAATTGCCAAGTAAGCCTGTTTAGTTTGGCGGGCAACAAATTCTAAATTTTGTGCTTATAAAAAACAACAACAAAAAATTCACATTATCAATTAATTTGCTTTCACTTGGAAACTTGCATTTTGCCAGTAACAACCAATTATAATAATTTCAAAAAAAAAAAAAGTATAAAACTATTTTTTATGAAATGAGTACCCTATGTTGCCATGTTTGGAAACGCAAGTAAAATTTAAATTGCTGGGAGATCTGTGGCATGGTTCTAATTTCTTAACGATTTGGCAAAACACTTGCAGCCAAAACACTAGTGTTTTCTGTGGCATGACTTTACTAATTTTCTGCCTTGCGAATTTGTCCCTTTCATTGTTCCGTGTTTTACATTCTACGTCACTTTTACTATTTGACGTTCGGTAAAATAAAAAGGATACATCAATTGATAATTAAATAAAACTGTGCCATGTTAAGAATGATGCAATAAACAATTTTTTTTTACATGCTTTTGAAATACACAAAATTAGATACAAATAAAAATATATCTGTATGTTTTACATTCGAATCAAGAGAGCGATCGTCTATTTCGTGCTCACTCGCTTTAATCAACTGGTACATACTCAACGGAATGATATCACCTTGTATAATTGCACCATGCTGCAAGCAATGCCATTTCTGTGTTTTAGTACACTCATACGAAAATGCGTTGTCAGTGAAGTGATCATGTCATGAAAATAAAAAAGTAATACGAGTCATTAAAGTACTTATCACACAAATACGCGACTATTTCGTGTCTATGGAACTAATTTCACATATTCGTATTGACTTTGTGTTTGCGTTGGCAAATGCATCGCTGCTTTTCAATTTTCTTACTATCCAGGTATATAAGTCGATCACATTTAGAGCTGCCAACTATTTCCGAAAAAATAAGCTAAAATTAGCTAAATTTGCTAGCTAAATTATCTAAAATGTAGCTAAATTATAATTATTAAAAAAATTATTACAATTAGTTAATATATAAATAATTAGCTTCACCCGGTACTCATGCTTGATAGCATTTATGAAGTGCACCAAGAAGTTTAGAGCCTTTTGCTAGAAAAAAAATCAGTTAAACCGAATTTCTGTCATAGATTTTAATGCTATGAATGAATTTATTAAATTTCTCAAACTGCTTAAAAGACTTCAAAAAACTAAGCGTTATATATTTTTGCGTTATACAACGAAAAACTAAAAAAGCACGCACATATGATTTGACTCTGAAGTTGTGAAATAGCTCAAAAGCCAAATGATACAATCCATGGAACAACACTTTCGACAAACAATCTTTCATCTTTTTTTACTTTTTTTGAATCGTCCGTTGAAACATTTAAGACGTTGGACAACTGACAAAACATGTGCTCTGTTAAATCTATGTTCACCGAGGCCAGTTGGGATAAAAACTGATTACAAACTGGACTATGTCAACCTCATCGAATAGCTCGTACAGCTCGCGGTTCATACGGGACCTAAACTCGTCGCCGACTCTAATAGGGCCAAAAATCCTGCAAAGAATCTTCCTCTCGAAGTCTTTCAACACTGTCTCATCCGTCTCAATCACGGTCCATGCCTCTGCGCGTGATTCTTCGCCTGATCTTCAGGCTGACGTTGTTGTTGCCGGTTATCTCTGTTCCAAGATAGACGAAGTTTCCTACAACACTGAAGTTGAACCGATGACGCCTTGCTGACTCGCCGTTCCTGCGTACCGATGATATCGATGTCATCGGCGTAAGCGAGCAGCATCACTTCCTTTTGGAAGATCGAGCCCGACATACATACTCTGTATGTACGGGCACTGGCGTAGAATGTATTCCATCAAAAGATTGAAAAATCGCACGACAGCGCATTGCCTGAAACCTCTCTTGGTATCAAAGGGGTCGGAGAGGTTTTTCCCCACCCTGGCAAAGATTTTTGTGTTAGATAGCATCACCATGCAAAGACGAACAATCTTTGCCGGGATACCTAGAGCAGACAGGGCGTCGAAGAACTTCGATCGTATCGGCGTGTCGAAAGCGGCTTTATAATCGACAAATAGGTGGTGAGTGTCTTTGTTGAACTCACGGGTCTTTTCCAAGATTTGGCGTAATGTGAATATTTGGTCACTGGTCGACCTTTTTGGTTTGAAGCCACACTGACATCGTACTATCTGTGAGTCGGTATATGGCTTCAGATTATTACACAAAACGCGCGACTGAGTCTTATAACCAATGGAAAGGTAGTTGGCGCAAACAGCGTGGTCTCCTTTCTTAAATGTAGCACAGAGAACAATGAGATTCCAGTCATTGGTTATGCGTTCATTGGACCATATCTTGCATAAAAGTTGGTGCATACTTCTAACCAACTCTTCGCCGCAGGTCTTAGTTACTCGGTAACTCAGCTGGCTGCCCATCAGAGCCTGCCGCTTTGTTATTTTTCAGCTTTTTAATAACTGAATTGACCTCGTTATAGTCTGGTGGCTCTACAATAGTGCCACCATTACCTGGTGGTTCTAGTGTCATTTCTCTATCGTCGGATATGTGCGGTTCATCGCCTCCGAGTAGGTGGGAGAAATGACTCCTCCATAATCTCAGTGATTCCTGTTCATCCGTTACAGGATGAAACGCTCGATGCGTGCCTTTCGTCATTCAAAACATGATCAATTTGGGTGCGTGTTATTTCATCTGGACTCAGCCTTGTGGATGTTAAGGTGTTGAAATCTGGCACTACTAACTACCATGTTTCGACCTGCGGCGAAATCGATTAGCCTCTTTCCATTATTGGAGGTAGTGTCGTGAAGGATAAATTTTCGGACAGTTGGGCCAAAGCTTCCTTCCTTCCCAATCTTGTTGAAATCGCAACAATAATAATGACTATAAGTTTAAAAAAATAATATTCAAAAAAATTAAATAAGAAAAATCTGAGATAGACTTAGAACTCGATATATATTTTTCAAGACATGGATTGAACGAAACAATCCGACTGCAATCAAATTAAAACAATTCAATCGTTCAAATCGGTCAATTGAAATCAAGAATTTTTTTTCGTAATTTTTATTCATACTTTTTTTACATTATGTTACCAAAACAGCTAAGCGCAGCCTTTGTACTTACGTGCGAAAGAGAAAAACAAAGAAATAAAATGACCTCGGTGTGCATCATGTGGGTATTTGGCAAAAAATTTATAAACAATTTATTTAAAAATAAGCTAAACTTCAAAAAATATAGCTACAAAATCCGCTAATAGCTTAATAGAAAAAAAATTGTTTTCGCCCTTTAAAATAAGCTTGTTGATCACAATAGCATATTACACCATTGTGTTATAATACAAAGACACGCCGCATCATGCTTGCACCCTCAAAAGAATGGCAATTTATTCCGTACTAGCTACACCCGGCACGCTTCTCTGCGTCTAATAAAAACTTTTGTCAAAACGAATGTTGTAAATATATATGTTCCCTATAGAAAGCCAAACCATCCCCAATTTCCCAATGGAACCTACTTCTCCTGATCCCATTAACACGTATACCAAATATCATCTCCGTTCCTCACAAAAATGCAACGATATGTAGGGTAGCGCCCCCTTCGACCATGACTATACTCATGAAGTGATTTTCTTCTGATTTCATTAACACGTATACCAAGTAGCATCCCGGACCTCACATTGACGCAAATATATGTTGTAGTTTTTTTTTATCGCTTATAAAGGGGGGTTGGTGGCCCGCACCCGCCGACCTTGACCAAATTCATGAAGTGATTTTCTTGCGATCCCATCAACATCCCGTACCTCACATAGATGCAACGATATCAATTTATGTTTATCGCTTTTTGGGAGGTGGGGCACCGCACCCTCCGACCTTGACCAAACTCGTGAAGTGTTTTTCTTCGGATCCCTTCAACACGTATACCAAATATCATCCCCGTACCTCTCATAGATGCAACGATATATCTATTTATGTTTGTCGCTTATATGAGGGGTGGGGCACCGCCCTCTCCGACGTTGACCAAACTCATGAAGTGATTTTCTACCGATCCCATAAATACGTGTATCAATTTATTTTTTTAACTACATCATTAATTTTACTTGCCAGAGCGGCGCGTAAATCTGAAAATATTTTCATATAGATGCCTTTGGTACGTATGTAAAGTACATCAGACAAAACGAAATTCATTACAAAATGGGAGCAAGCCAAATACCAAAATATTCATAGGTCAGCAATTTTTTTCCATAGGTATGACTTTTGAAGGTATATGAAGAGTACCGAGTGTAATAATATCCACTGGAAAATGTACGGGTACCACGTCTTCCATATCAGATCAAAACCAAACTGTTCATTTGTAAGCAACTATTTAATGCATATGGATGACTTTGGTACGTATGTTATAAGGGTATTGGTAGAAAAGAAATCCAATGAAAAAATTGGCGGCTTCTAAGCAAAATTGTGATAAAAGAAAATATTTAGAGAATTGGATGACTTTGAAATACATTTAACAAGCACCGGATAAAGTAACTATTTATGAGATAGAGAGAATAAAACTAGGCAAATGATATTAACATAATCATATAACGAAGGAATACAAAAACGGGCGTGGCAGCGCACGCCGAGTCCGCTAGTTTCTCTTAAGTTTTGATATTATTGTCATAGTGGAAATATATTCCGAATTAAAACTCCAAACAACCAACAAATATGTATTCGGCTCTTGGTAATATTTGTAAAGAGAATAAAAACGTAGACTTCAGAAATTGACATTATAATATTTGTTAGTTTCCATTATGACTATGTTAATGCGTGGGTATTATAAGGAGCTACCCCTTGTGCTATGACGACTCATATCAATACTAACTCGTGTGTCTCTCTTCTTTTATCCTTTTTTTGTAGGTGCGCTAAAATGCGTCAGATTAACGTTTCAGTAATCGGTTTGTCCGGTACCGAAAAGGATCGCGGCCAGGTTGGTGTCGGCAAATCATGCCTATGCAATAGATTCATACGGCCCATGGCCGATGACTACTTTATTGATCACATATCAGTGCTAAGTCAAAGTGATTTTAGCGGACGTATTGTGAATAACGATCACTTCTTATACTGGGGCGATGTGCGCAAAACGACCGATGAGGGTGCCGAGTATAGTTTCAATATAATTGAGCAGACCGAGTTCATGGACGATTCGACATTTCAACCGTTTAAGGTTGGAAAAATGGAGCCATATTTAAAGCGTTGTACGGCCACCAAAGTCTTTTCGGCGGAAAAGTTGATGTACATCTGCAAGAATCAGCTGGGCATCGAGAAGGAATACGAGCAAAAAATAATTCCCGATGGACGTTTGGCCATTGACGGATTTATTGTGGTTTTTGATGTCAGTCCTGTGCCGAATCGCAGTGTTGAGAAGCAGGTAGAATTTGTGCAGAATGCTATAGCGAACATACTTAAAAACAAGAAGCCACTGGTGCTAGTAACGACAAAAAATGACGATGCGCATGATTTGTATGTGCGCGAAGCAGAAAAAATAAGCCAGCGTAAGGATTATAAAAGCATGGTGCAACTGATCGAAACTTCTGCGCATGAATCTATTAATATTGATTTAGCATTTCTAATGCTTGCACAAATGATCGACAAAGTGAAGAATCGCATAAAGATCATATCGTATCATGAAGCGGCTAAATCACGCAAAGAGTTGCTTGACACACGATCCGAAGCAGTGACGCGATTGATACGCAATCAGATCACAGATTATCATATATTGTGGTCGCAGGGCTCGAAGATGTTGGCACAATATCGGGAATGGAACGAATTCTTAAATATTTTTGGACATGAATCGGGCCAAAAGCTCTTCCGGCGGCACATGAAAAAGCTGCGAGATGATCATTTAAACAAGAAACTGCATCAGTATTTAGATAAGTTTGCTATGGCTCTGGAGTATTTGTTGCCCGATATTGGCGCATTGAGTACAAGCGATGAAGATGCGTGGGAGTGCGCACGTAATTATCTACAGAACCATGTTGAATTCGAACAGTATTTTTTTGAGTGTCCGCAAGCATCGTGGACTGAATTGATTGACATGGACGAGGCGGACGATGAGGCGCGTATACCCTTTGATGTTCTCGAGACTTCCGAGGCCGAAACGGTATTTCGTAACTATTTAAATTCGGTTCAACAAGACAAGAAGAAAATTGGGTGCGTGTTTTTCCAAATAAACGTATGTTAAAATCTTAAGTGAAATTATTGTTTGATATTTATTTAACAGCTGGAAGCAACAATTCAAAATGCTTCTCGAAGAATCGGGGTTTGTGACGCCCGGAAAGCAGTTGTCCGAGGTGCGTGTTCTATTTATGGGGCGTGAATGTTTTGAGGCTCTATCCGAACATGATTGTCAGCAGATCTATGATATACATCAGGATGAGATTATTGAAAAAGGCAAGCAGAATTTTATGGAGCTGTTGTTGGAGCACGCACAATTCTTTCTGCAGTTTAAGAATGTCGATATAATTACGCCTGAGGATGTGCGACAGATAACCGATGTAATACAGGAAGATTCTAGGTATACATTTCCTTATTCTATATTAAGTTTTGGTTTGGAATTTTATTTATTGTATGCATATTTCCTAGGTATAAAATACTTGATCGTCTCGATCAAGAGAGACGCGTTATATTGGTGCAGCATTTGCGCTTCATACATTGTCCCATTCGCGAAAATTGTCCTCTGTTTCATAACTGCATTGACAATTTAATTGAAGAAGTGCTCTCAGATAAATCAGCAGGCAATATGAAAGCACTTAATAACTGGAAGTCTGGTATTGGTGTTGGCAGTCTCGGTGTTGCCACTAATGGTGCAGATCGTACATTAAATTTGCTCATAGTGGGATCTGAGCATTTAGCAAGCGATTTGCTCAATGACATACGCATCTGCACAGGCAGCAAGGGCGAATATATTTACGAGAATCAAACGTACTATTTGAACTATCGCATTGCTAATGGCGATATGGAGGCATTCAAAGCAATTGATGTCTACTCAAGCGGTAAATTGTTAATGCTGCAATTAATCTTTTTTTGAAAAATGTGATATCTTTTTTTTTTATTATTTCAGGCTTGATTTGTGTCTACTCAAACCAGCAGTCTTTCGAAACGCTCAAAGACAACCTCGAACGCACTCTTCTATGTAATCTAGAGCTGGAGGATAAGTTCGAAAATTTACCCATTGTGCTGGTATATCAGCCCCAAGATCTAAAAGAGAATGAGGTCGAATATTTACGCAGTGAAGGCGTTCGGTTGTCGGAGATGTTGCACTGTGATTTCATTGATCATACGCAAAATCATCAAAAATATGTGTATGATATATTGAACATTGTCATACTCTCTCTGAGGCTAACCGAAATGAAGACATTTGATCCATACCCGCCGAATCATACTGATCTGCGCATATTAATATGCATGTTTTGCGGTGATCAGTACGATATTGAGAATATTTTAAGTCCGCTGCTTGCTGAGTCAACACTTTGTAAGGCGACCGAACATTCCATCATTATCGATGTTTTCATTGGTGATTCGAAACGTCGTGTCGAATTCATATTATCGTCATATCATGGCATCAGTCAGTATCGTGATGAGCTCATACATGGTTATATTTATATATATTCGGCAAAACGGCGTTCGTCGTTGGCAAATTTAAGGTAAGTTTGTTGTAAATAGAATTTTGGGTTAATGTAATATAAATAATCTATTTTTATAGTCTCTTGGCCTCACAAAATGCCAACATTCCATTGCAAATAATTGCTGTTACTGAAAGTGGCGGTGTAAATGCGTTTTTTAATAGCGAAATATGTCAGTTTCTCATAACTGAGGGCAATTCATTGGCCGATCGCTGTAAGGGTAGTTTCATGACATTCTCCGCTGATCAATATGTGAAATGTGAGTTCAATGCAATATATGTATAGGTTTTTATACTAACTTTTTTAATTGAATATACCTTCGCTTTGCAGTTGCATTCTACAGTCCATTCTTGAAGAATGCCTGGGACAACAAATATGAGGTCGAGAATCTGCATGTTGAGGAGTCAATTACGTTGGATTCGGGTGAGGGTACACTGGAAAATTCAGTGAATCAATTACCACGTCCCCCGCCGCGCCATGAAAGCTATATGCTATCGAATACGCTCGGTACCGATGGTTCGGGCAGTGAAAATTATGAAATGCTTCCTACACGATCTTTAAATTCATTAAATGGTGTGTACAGCGTGAATCTTCTAAAACAATGTGTCTTAATTTGTTATAAATTGCAGAAGAACGAGATATATCGCTAGATGAAATCTACGATGATAACAACGAAAAACCAAAGCATCTGCATCAAAGTAAGTGCTTTTCAATATTATATATAAACTAATATCTATGTATCTTACAGCTGTATGTGTTATATGGTTCAGTAAAATTTTTATGCAGCCATTAATTTAAATATGTACAACATTTTATATATTTATATTCTGTGCATATATTTTCATATTTTATCGAACGTACAAAAAGCGAAACAAAAACAAAAATGTATTCAAAATAATGCTAAATGTAAATTGTTAAAATTTATTTTATCTAATCATTTTTCCTTTCTGTTAACAATTAATTATTAACTTTCGCTCTCTCTCTCTTTCTCTCTCTGTGTCTGTGTATAAATGTTGTTGTAAAAAAAAAAAAAAACGAAAAAGGATTCCAGATATTCCCTCCTCCAACAACTCCTCCAGAGCCAGCCCCTCCAGATCATCAGCTCATTACATGCTCATATAAGAGTCAGTTCGTTTCGGCTTCAGAATCAAGTTTGGAAGAGATAACATGTAAACTATTTATTGCTCATATTTTGCTTATGGATTTCTTATGATATATATATATATATATATATATATATATATATATATATATATATATATATATATATAATATATATATAATGAATGTTGTACCTATATATCTATGTATGGATGTTCGTTATAAGAAGCCAAACCTTCAAGCTGAAATTGACAAACTTCAGTTAGAGCAGGAAAGGAATAAATAAAGAAATAAAACGTAATAATCAGTAAAATTACTTGTCATATCTTTGCATCCATTTGAGGAACAGGAATGAAGTATGGCATACATGTTAACAGCATCGAGAGTAGTAAAATTGCATTATAAGTTTGGTCAAAAACGAAGGGGGTGATGTACCGCCCCCCTTTTAAGCGATAAATAAAATCATATTGGTATATAGACACAACATTCATTATGAAATTAGTTTTTACTGGACGCAGTAAGCGTGCCGGGTACAGCTAGTATATATATATCAGACACACATATATATATATATATATATATATATATGTACATACATAAATATATATATTGTTTATGCGAGAGTCGAATACACGAAACAATTTCATGTATTATGTAATTATAGTGTCAACTAAAAGTATATCATTAGTTTTCAACTAATTCATTTAATACATTTCCAATTTTATGGAATGGTTTCGTAATGTCGACTGTCGTTTAAATAAGGTAGTATTATACAGTTGCGAATTTTTTTTTGCTATTTTTTATTATGCTCTTCATACAATCTGAATTGTATTATAGTTTTGTTATTAAATATTCAACACCTTAAAGTGAGCATCGGAGACCCAAGAATATCGAAGGGTGCATGCCGCTTTAGATTGACACTATTTCTACTAATGTTCTTTTCTTTTTTTTATATATTTTGATTTTATGCAAATATTACAAACAACTCTTTGAGAGAGTTGTAACGCATGAGGGCGGTAATTATCATTTTTCAATAAAGTTATTTAACTTTAAAGAATGGGAAAAAGCTCACGGGTTAATTAAATTTTTGGCATGCGATAGCATGCACTTTTTAACATTAAACGTTATTGCATCAAGCCATATACATATTTTTCATCACCTGGGCGAGGTGAGTCTTTCTAGCCATGTCCGTATATCAACCTTTCTGTTGTAACTTGCAAGCGAGTGCAACATTTGTTTAAATAAAATTTAAAGTATTTTAACAATAAAAATTTGTGACGTATCATGAACTCGTTGAATGACACATAAGTAACCAACAGAGTATCTCGAAACGGTGTTACATATACATGAATGTGCTTTTTGGTGTGTTTTATGAGCTGGTGAATTCATAGATTCGAGCGAGCGCTAACGCGTTATAATAACTGAAATTTTGATATCTGAAATTGAATCATGTGATGGCGATATTTGTTTTGAACAAAACGGTGATACTACACAGTGCGTGGATCAAATCATTTAGTGAGCTGTTAATTTCACGCTTCGGATCTGTGCATTGGCCACCTAGATCTTGTGGTATCACACCTCTTCACTTTTTATACCCTGTTTCTATAGGGTTCAGCATCAAAATGCGAGTCGATATAGACATGACCGTTTGTCTGTCCGTAAGAAAATCGACAATTTCTAAACTTTAATTGATGGGAACCTCAAAATTTTGATATTTATATTCAACTCATTCTTCAAATCACTTTAATTCAATGAATGAATATTTTATCTGGTCCAGATCGGTCCACTAGAAGCTGCTTCCAAACAAATCTGACTGTTTTACAGGGTTTATGAATGAAAAAAAATTATTATTAGTTCAGCTAGAAATGAATTTGAGATTGTTATGAACAAAAACAATGTTATGAACGTGGCAAAAACAAGAAATTCCCCAGAACATGAGCATTTTATCATTACATGTATTTCGAAAAAGATTATGTCCAGCGGCCTCTCCAAAGGATTGGGTGTCAGTCACATTTTGAGAATTTTGACAACCAGACATCCAGGCCGATAGGATTTCATGGCGACGTTGGATAGAACTTGTACATGCTAAGAACAGCCAGAGTTCAGTTTTTAAATAAAAAAAACCGAAAAAAATTATAATCTAAGAACTAAACATAAATAAATACCGTTTCTTATTCTTTCGATGTTTACACTTAAATTCCAAATATTTGATATCTTAATATATTTAACAGATTATTTGTGACTAACAAATACATATAAATATTGTTTTTTAATGTCAAAACAAACAAAATCAATTTCTAAACAAACAATTTTGCTGTCATTTGGCATCTATATGCTTACAGAATTTTAAAAGTTTTATAGTTTTCTTATAGATCCCACCATCAGAATTTTCTCAAATATATTATAAAAAAAATCATGGAAATCAGTCCACTTGGCAAATAACTATCACTGAATATTAATAAAAAAAATATTTCGACGAATTGATTATATTTTTTTTTAAATGTTTCACGCTGCAAACAATTTCGTTTATGCAAATGATCTTGCGATGTGTCCTCCATACTCCATAAATGACCTCTTATAGGGAACATAATTCAACTATATGTAACAACATCAAATATATCTATGACTAACTTGTTACAGTAGTAACTTCATTAATCGATTTTAATGCCGAAGATTGCACATTTAGTGGAAGAGATTTAACTGTTGCATCAATTGCTGTATGTAGTTATAACTTCTCAAATGTCTTCATCATTGTAGGCAAATTTGAATTTACTCATAAAAATTTCAAGTGTCTAAAGATTTCCGATCAAGTTAAACCACAAGCCGTAAGCCGAATAAGATAAACGGTTTTTCGATCCACCCTATGTATAAGTAACAAAGAATGCATAATTTCAATAGTTTTAAAATTTTGTTAAAAGTATGAAGAGTATATAAGCTTTGGTTAACCCAAATGCTATATTTTTTTGTTTATATTTTTTCTATTCTATATTTTGTTTTCTCACGTCTCCCGTTACGCGCCTTAGCCTTTTATCTTACTCTATATGCATTAACGGCTTGTTTCAAACTTATGCTGTTTCACTGTCTCTCACTCACATTTTCATATTTTTTTGTGTCCTCTATATCAAAAACTTTCGCCTTTTTCTTTCCTCGTGGTGCTGTGCATTGTAGTTTATAAAAACGGTGTTGGGAGTCGAGTAATTTTATTCTTTCATTAACATATATGTGCATGCTCATAGATATCCATATTCTTCTTGCTTGTTCTATTTTCTTTTAAATATTAGTAATACTTTTCACGTAATAGCATACAGAAGATAAATCTATACCAAAAATTAGTAGAGACCTATTTGACGAAGTTATCCGCCCTAAAACAATCTTAATATTTTAAGAGAATTGAATGCTACAACAAAGTTGAATACGGCAGTATTTATGTGCATAAGTGATTGATCCAAATTTTAAATACATTATATATTGTATATATAAGATCATAGTACAACGTATGATCAATGAGCGTCTTTCACATCCCTGACAGTCAGACTCTAGAATATCATTCAAATCTTTAGTGCAAAGCTTTTTAAGGGCCTATAGTGATAAAAATTTGACCGTTGGATGCAAACGCCTTCCGACGTAGACTCACGACAGGAAAATTGTTACCGACACTTTCACCTACTCTCATATCAAATACATATGATCCTTTATGATATGGTGCTTTTAAAATTATAAAATGTTTATCTACGTACACTGCGAAATGAGTTGCAGTTTATTTTATGATTCATTTAACTTTATATATTAGATATATGAAAATCTTAAAAAAAAAGCTATGAAAGAAATATGGTCCAGTTCACAGCACTGTATAATGCCCCCATACAAATCAAATATTCAAATAAAGAATGGACTAGGTACAGTTTACATCTTAGTCTAGAACAATCGAATGCAACATTCTTTAGTAGTTTTTTTAGTAAGCTTGACGTTTCAACTTAAATAAAATAAACATTTACTCCATTCAAAGTCTTCTACATATTTAGTAATATTCGTACACATAATTAAATCTTCGAACTAAAAAAGTTAAACGTAGCATAAGTACAACATCAAAATAACATTTGAATATTTTTTGCTTTTTCTTTTGTATCTATTTTATTTATGACATAGTCTGTTAATTTTTTTTTTTTTTTTTTGAATGTACTACAAATCAGAAAACTTTTCGCGGCTTTGTATAGTCGGACAAACCGACTAATACTTATTTACATCATCAATGAAAGGTATACATAATCGTCTTGCCCTGTTTACTCGCCTCCCAAACAATGCCTACCACTTTTTGTTTGCAAAATTTTAGCTATCTGTATTTATTTATTGTGAAATCTGTATTTATACAATATATATATTCTTGTCTATTTGTTTGATTTCTCTCTCTGCATTTCATAAGCAGCGGATGTCAGCGGTTCAAAGGATTCATTGGCAACACATGATGCAGGTTATTATTAAATAGTCTCAAATGGTGTTTCGTTTCACTTCTCTGCAATTGTTTTACAATACGTAACACAAACAGCACCAGAAATTCAACACCTTTTA
Organism: Leucophenga maculata; assembly: GCA_035044805.1. Taxonomy (NCBI): domain Eukaryota; kingdom Metazoa; phylum Arthropoda; class Insecta; order Diptera; family Drosophilidae; genus Leucophenga; species Leucophenga maculata. The sequence continues at coordinate 96,339 of JAWNNP010001807.1, forward strand.
CATTTTGTTCTTTTTATTTAAAGTTTTTTGGTTTTTTTCAATAGCTAAGATTTAATAAAATCTCGTAACACATGTTTACATATGCAAAAACAAAAAAAAACTTTTTTATAAATACAGCAAAAATTGTTTTCTTAAAAAACTCTTCTTTTAAACACATTCATGGAACTAATCTTGCATTCAAGAAGTTTGTCTTAACTATAAATTGAAAAAGCATAAGCATGGCCTCCATACTCAATGTGAGATCAATATCACAAAAACAGAGACTTGTTTGCATCGCCACAATAATATATAATCGCCACTATAATATAGACTTAAATATCCCAACTTATTAGAGATATTCCAACGAAATTCATCGGTTTATATTTTAACCGTTTATCTCAACCCATTTTTAAACCCTCCACAGGGTATGTTAGTTGTAATGTAAAAATGTACGTAAAATAGCGAAGGAAGCATTTGAGATCTCATAAAGTATATATAATAAATTCGAGATTAGCACAACGACATCGGTCTATATAGCGGTATGTGTCTGTAAGTTTGTCAGAGATAACGTTTCTCTTTTTCTTGTCTTTCATTTAAATTAAATTTATCTATTCGCATAAACCGATGTAAGGTTTCTATATAAATTAAATCTATATTATGTAGTTTAAGTCATAGAATATATTTTCTATGCTTTGGATATCTATTACGCATTACATGAAAATTTTAAAATGTGCTTAAACTTTATGAAGTAAGGCTTCGTAATTTATATCTAGGTGATTAAATAATAAGCCAATTTGTATTTTGGCTCATAAAAAACCAAATACAATTTTTTTAATTGCTGTAAATACAAATTTATGTACACATTTCATGCACCTCACTTGAACACAAGTAGAATCTTCAGCGTTTTGTCCTGAACAGAAATTCTTTCCACACGTCGATCCCATATCCAACTAAGTATAAGTCCTCATTGGCTTTCTTTAGCTTCGATTTATTTTAGCACGAGTTCGTTACTAAGTTAACAGCTTTTTGTTTTGTATATTAAAGTATACATTGAAATATAGTTGGTACTTTTTATACCTAGTATACATATTTTTTTATAATACTATGTGCTAAAGATGCTGAACTGAAGTTTTTTTTTACTTATCGCTTCACAGAATGGCTCGAGGACAAGACCGTTGACAGCCGGCGTAATCTGAACAAAAATTCAATATGGAATAACTTTAGCGGTTCAACGCATGCATATACAACCGGTCGCCGGCATATTGATTCAAATTTGAATAAAATTCGTCCAAAAGGTCCCAGTCAGACCCTAAAGGTAAAACCAATAACAAAAAGTCATCTACAATTATTAGAAGATAATGCATCCATCTTTTATTAATATTAGCAACCCGGAAAATTGAATATGAAAAACTTTCAACTTGTTAGCGATGCTGTTGCTAAGATGAACTTTGGTAGTTCTGGTGAATCATATCTAACAGCATGTGATGCTGGCGATAAGGATGGCAAGCAACGCTATGGCGCGCAAATGGATCATGGTCAAATGGATGGTGATGAGGATGACTCGGAGGAATTAGCTGAATACGAACAGATTTATGAAAATGAAGGTACGATGACATTACAGTACATTAGTTCCTACAAAAATTTTAGAAGAAAAATAAGTTATATTTACCTTTTTATGTACTTCAAAATTGCGAACGTGTGCATTTAACTGACTGAAGGAGTCGTAAGATGGCATTAGCATATATATTCTTGATCAGCTAAATTAAACTTTACTATTTAGTAATGTCCGTCTGTTCGTCCTTAGCGCTTATATTTCAGAACTAAAGATACACACGGCTAGTTTTTTAAGATCAATATGGGCATAATGTAGTTTATTTTGCCAATTTTGTCATCAGTCCTTAGAGCAATCGATGCAAAGGAGAACACTCTAGTGCGTTCTGTCCACTTCTTTGGAAGTGATGCAGAACGAGTTGACGGCAGTACTCATTAGAATTGATAGGTAGGTAGGATCTGAAGAAAAATTACACAATTAATGTCCCAAAATATTAAGAGCATATCTTATTTTTGGTGAAAATTAGCTTTGATTCTTTACATTGAGCGTTGTTTTAAACAATCCTTATAATAGGCCTCAAGTCGTTTCAATACATTAAGATTGTATAATTGAGGGCTGTCAAGATGTAAAACCACGATGTGAAGCGTGGTAAAATATTGGTTACTTAGACGTAATGAGGTTCCACAATCTTTGCGTTGCGAGGAGCATCTGTGGTCAAATGCTACGTTTGGAAATTTTGATTCCATAAAATCGCTTTTTAACTCGGGTTTTAACCGACTTCAAAAAGAAGGAAGTGCTATGTATGTTCACCGATTGCTCCGCCAATTTTGGATCAATTTTAAATATAATTAATAAATTTAATTTAGACATATGATTATTATATGTGAAACCTACTGATATTTTTGAAGTCGATTGCAACCTACTACATAATTCGTTTGGCACCGACTTCAAACAGATCAGTAGGTTGCACATATCATCATTTTTTATTTTTTCAAATTAATTGGTAACAGGGTTTGACAAGAATTGCTATATTGGAATATTATATCTGTAGTTGAATTATTTTTCGATTTTTTTGTGACTGTTTTTAGCGTCTTTTTTGTTTTGAAGACGGTTTTTTTTTAAAGTTTGTTTTTATACGCAACACAACAAATGACATAAAAATTTCAAAAACGAACGGGCTCAGTAACCAAATATACATATCCTTCCGTCTGTCAGTCCTGCAAGGTTTTGTATGAAAATAATTTGGTTCACATTGGTAAATTCGCTACAAATGTCAAATTTGGACCATAGTAATGGTAGCCCTCATGCAAATGTATCTCCCTTTTTGGAACGAATAAAATATCTTAAAGGATACAGATAGGATCATATTGCCTATACAAATTTAAAGTTAAATAAGAGTACATTCGAACACATTCAATTGCAGCGTTTTTTCTTGTTTGTTGTGTAAGTTTGCAAACTGTATTTGAAGTCGATTAGAAAAAACAGATATTGACCCATTTAATTTTTGACCCCCTCTTCTCAAATTGGTGAAATACGTACATAACTTTTTGTTGTGTAGCATACTACTGTCCAGAAATCATCTCTTGAATAGCAGCACTTGCCAACATGTTCCCTGTGTCTGAATTGCCGACTGCTGCTTTAATTGGACAGAATATCATCACGTTTGTTGTTTTAATTACAGTAATTGTAGCACTCTTTTGTAATATTCCGTTAAAAATATGTTGCGTGCAACGTTTAGTGTGGCGCCCGATTATAGCAATCTTATTTCTTTTCTTTTTTTTTATTGCAGACTGCACTGAATCCGATAGCTGCGCAAGCTCAACCGAACGTAAGGCACGCCAACAGAATGCCTACTATAAGGCAAGTAAGAAACCACTAGCTAATAAGAAGACCAAAAAGAAGAAAGTAGCAATACCGGTACAAACACCTCGTGTACCGCTTTTCGGTGCGTATGTCAGTCCGCCAGAGATACCCCTGCACTACCAACGCATGGCAGCAGCTGCTGCAGCATCGGGTGATAAGAGTAAGGGAAACAATGCAATTAAACAATATGTTCCCAATATAATATTAAAAAATAATGATATTTTAGAGAAACCTGGCGATGCGAGCATTATTGGTATGGGAGTTGGTATACCTGATCATTTGCTCAAAAACGACAAGTCACCAGAGGTACGTTTTATAACAATTTCTTTTAATGTATTTTATTATTTATATATATATTTCTTAAATTAATTAACGCGCAATGACAAGTTAGAACAACTTTCAATCAAACTATAGCAACAGATGGCAGACAGGAAAAAACTATTATTTTGAATACACACCCTATTTATAGTTTTTACATTCGGGAAGATTCGAAAAATAACACATCTTTAGAACGAACTGCAGCCGACTGTAATTAAATTGGACCAATTTTCGTGCGTAGTTCTAAGGTTACCACTGAAAGCAAAAGTTAAAAAATGGAAACAAATGAAAATTTCTACAAATTGTGTATGCGCCTAAGAAACGACATAATTTTAATATCATTTTATTTATGTTGGCACTTACCATGCAAACCTAGTCCTCATTCAGGCTTTTTGTATGAAACATTTTTAAGGACGTTTTTAATTTAGCTAGAAACACCAAATTTGGTTTACCTTACGGTAATCCTTATAAAATATTTCCCCATCTACTCCATCTTTCTCGATTTTTGTATGAAAAAACTTTCTGGTTGCTGTTAATTCGGCTATAAACGTCAAATTTGGTATATTTTGCATCAACCCTAATGAAATATTCCATTAAGATACAAAGGACCACTTAAATAGGTGGACACCCTACAAAAAGTTTAGACACGTTCGTCTGTCTTCCTATAAGCAACAAAAAATTTAAAGACTATCAATATTTATTTAATAAGTCCAAAAAGGAATATATAATCCGTACAAATTTCTGGTTCAATGGGGCTACATAGTATCTTGAAGTCGAACACACTCGACCGCAGCGTTCTTTTTAGGCCCTGTACCGAAGGTACAAGAGCCTATTGGTTTTGTGCAAATGTATGTAACAGGTAGAAATAATAATCGGAGACCCCGCAAAGTTACCGCCATTATGGTCAGGAGCGATAGAGGAGTCGATATAGACATGTCCGTCTGTCCGTCTGTATGAACGAAAGGATCTCAGAAACGGTAATAGGTAGAGACTTCGTGTTTTTTGCATTCGACTAGGACTGCTCCGGAATTTTACAAGTTTATTTTAAAATTTTGCCCTCCCCCCTTCACCATAAAATCACCCCCAAGGCTAAAAATTTCTTCGGCAAAAAATTTAGTGCACCAATATAAAGTTAACGCCTCTCTAAGCCAAAATCCAAAAAGTTCATCAAAATCGGATAATAAATGACGATTTTATAAGCAATTGAATTTGAACGACCCCCCTTTTCTTTTCATTCATATTCGAGCAGTGAGAAGTGGTCATGTGTTTGGTCATAAGCTCGGGAAACATTTAATGTGAAATTTCCTTACTTGTTTGTTATTAATTGATTATTGCAAATCGAATACTTTATTGTGTTGCCATTCAAATTAATTTTTTTTGTTAATTTGTTGCATAAAATTGAAGTGCGACACAACACATAAAAAAGTTGTGCAAACATTGCAACTTAACCTGTTTTTGATGCTATTTGAGGCTTTAACTCCATGATCCTGTGGCATGCTTAATGCATACAAGGTGTGTATCAATAATTCGCGAACTTTTGGAATAAAATGAAAACTGCAATAGATTTTTGAGTATGTATTTGTCTTTTTATTATTCAAAGTAATCTCCCTCCGACTAAATACATTTATTAGCTCGAACCAATAACATGAATGACCTTTACGACGTCGGTGCACGCCTTTTGGATGGTCTCCATATCAGCATAGCGCCGTCATTTCATGGATAATTTAAAACGCAATTTTTGAAAATACCATGTCTCGTCACGAGTAGCAATATTGAAAAGGAAGTTTTGATCCTTTTTGGCATCTTTAATGATGTCAATGATGTTAATGTTCGGTTTCAACATTCGATGTTAAATCCGAAGCGCGTTTTTCTCGTTTTTCTATTGATTCGGAACAAATCGTGCACACACTTTCCTGAAGCCCAAATTATCGACTAAAATGCCATGTATTAAGTCTTTGGACAATCCCAATTTCGATTCCATGAACCGATTTCGGCGCATTTTTGATGAATTCACGAACAATTTTGACGTTTTGTTATTTCACTGAAAATTTCGGCCGGCCCGAACGTCCGTCGTCTATCAAGTCTTCCCGACCGCATTTGAAACGAGTATAACAGCCATAAATAGTGGAACGAGGTGGACAATTAATCTCAAAAACTTGTTTTATCAATTCGTTAATATTGGCTCTGTGTTGCCCTCATTTTTGCACCAATGACAAAAACAAATGGTCACATTAGACGCTATAACTCCATTTCCACTTTTCCAAATGTCATAAAATTTTGGAGGGAATGTCAATGAGAGATGTCCCTTTCCAACGCAATTCTTTACCAAGAGGTGGCGCCAACAGAAAATGTCCTGGAAAAAAGTTTGGGAAATTTTGAGACACAGCTTGTATTTAAAAGAAGATATTTACTCTTTACAAAAATTTACAAAAAAGTTAAGAAATATGAAATTTTTTTTATTTTTCAATTCAGAGTGTTTATTAAAGTTGAGGGTTTTTTTTGTACTATTCACTCGTAGTGTAAAATGGTATTGACAGTTTATCGGAAATATAGGCAGAAAGTATAAATGAACGAAAAAGATTAGTATTAATGTGAAAAAAGCGTGTGGGGTGCTTGTGCCATATTTTTCATTTATCGAGCACCCCACGCTTTTTTCACAATAATAATAATCTTTTTCGTTCATTTAAATTTTCTGCCTAAATTATTGTTCGTTTTTTAGTTCGATTGATCATTAAAGCATGTTTTTTAGTTTTTTAAACTATATTCGTTTTTTATTTGTATACTTGATTTGCAATCAGTCCAAATCTAAGTGCTATAATCAAATTTGATAGTAACTTGATACTACATTTATTATTTATTTATTTAATTGTAACTTAGAATTAATTCAAAATTACAATGTGTAAAAGTAGCCAGAGCAACGAAGGCCTTCAGGCAGGTTTTTTTTTTTGTATTATATATTTACAGGGCTATGTTTAAATTATAATTAGGTTTGCTAATATTTACAGGCTTATGTTAATTGTAGGTTTAATTTGAGTAGTTTGCTAGTATTTATAGACTTACGTTTAATTTAGAGGTAAGTTTTACAAAATTGTTAATATTTACGTAGTTGGTCTCAGCGAGCAATTGTTTTGGAGTAGGAATATTCAAGGAGGTGCATTTGTTGAGGATAGATTGGCAGTGATTGGTGAAATGATCTATGGTGAGAGTACTTTTGTTGCAGTGTGGACAGACCGGCGGTGATGTTTTGTTGAGCAGGTATTCATGTGTAAGTTTTGTATGACCCAGTCGGAATCTAGTGTAAATGATTGCATACTTTCTGTTTATTGTAATTGGTATATCTGTTGGTTTTCGAGATGGAATTAGTGTCTTGTAGTGGTGAGAGTATTCGTCCCAGATATTTTTTAAAGCCAGTTTGTTTGAGGTATTGACGAGGTTGTTGATGTCTCTTTTGTTTAAAAGTGTTATGTAAGATTAGTGGGGCTGATGTAGCGTTTTTTGCTGCCGTATCGGCCAACTCATTCCCTTTTATTCCTGCATGTCCCGGTGTCCACATAAGTTTTAATTTTTTATTTATGTTTCTGACAGCAAGTAGTGTTGAAAGCGAATCGGTACATATGACATGTTTAGCTCTTTTGGTTGCGCTTGCTAGCTCCACTGCTATTAAAATTGCTTCTGCTTCGGCTGTAAAGATGGACGTATAGGAAAGTGTTATGGCCGATCTTAGAATTTTATTATCTTCAGAGATAATGCTGAGTGCTGTCATATTGTCTGTTTTCGAACCATCGGTGAAGCGAAATTTCCCTGTAGGGAGATTGGAGCGAATACTGTTGAAAGTTGTTGTATATATTTCGTTAGGAGTTGTGTTCTTTTTGTAATATGCTAGTTGTAGTAGAATTGAGTTTTAGTTAAAGTGCCATAGTGGGACCTTTTGTTTGTATTTTCGATGGGGGGCTATTATTATTTGAGTTCCGCAGCTTTATTAATGATGAGTTGAAGGCTTGATTGCATTCGTAGTTGCCTTTTTCGGTTGAGTTCGTTGATTAATGTTGTATGCAGTGACGAGCCAAATATGTTGCTTAGCCTATTGATTTGTCTGCCGATGCTCCATTCAAACCTATTGGTCAGGTCAGGTAGTCCAGCTTCTGCGAGAATGTTGGCGATAGGGGTGGTTCGAAAAGCACCTAAGGATAATCTAATGGAGGATAATTTGTTTTTATTGGTTTTGCTTGTTTTGCCGCAAAAACAGAGCCGTTATCTATTTTTGACAGTATGATTGCTTTTGTAATGTTCATGAGGAAATTTGTGTTACAATTGAGATTTTTGCTACTTAAACATTTTAAGATGTTTACTCTAGTATTTAATGATTTTATTAATGATTTAAAATGTTCGTTCCAAGAGTTATTTTTCTCAAAAATTAGTCCTAATATACTCAGGTGTTGTGTTTTAGGTATAACTGTGTTGTTTACTATAATGTCTATATTTGTACATTTGTGTTTTTTGCATATATGTAGGTGTAATGATTTCTCACTTGATATTTTTGTGCCACTAAAATTGCACCATTGAATTATGTTTTTAAACAGATTATTGATTTCTGTGTTGTAGCCTGGTTTTGGATTGAAAATTAGGCAGAGATCGTCTGCATACATCGTGTGTGTAAAGAATTTGTTTTGGTTTATTATGTGGCTTAGTTTGTTGAAAGCTATCAAGAAAAGAGCCACCGACAATGGGGATCCCTGCGGGATGCCATTGTGTAGAGGCTCTTCTCTTGAGAGGGTGTTATTAACTTTTACTCGGAATTTCCTATTGCTGAGATAATTGCGTATATAATTGATGATTTTTGGTCCGAGCTTCCAATCATGCAGTTGTTGTATAATGCAGTGTATTCCTACTCTGTCAAAAGCTTTTTCCATATCAATGGATAGATGGTTTTTTGTTGAGAGATTGTTGCAAATGTAGTTGTCTACTATTAAAAGAGGGTCTATAGTGCATCTTTTTGATTTATATGCGTACTGGTTTTGGGATAAAAGGTTTTCTGTATAGAGGAGCCACATAATTCTTTTCGCTATAATTTTTTCTATAGGTTTTGAAATGCAGGAAATTAATGATATTGGGCGGTATCCATTTATTGAATTTTTTGGTTTGTTGGGCTTGCTGATAGGGATAATTGTTGCTACTTTCCATTGTTGCGGAATGATGCTGGTGTTTAATATTTTGTTATAAAGTTCTAATAGCTTATTAATGCCAGCTGGCGGCAGTTTTTTATGATTTCATAGGGGATATTATCAGATCCAGGCGTTGTTCCTTTAGGGCTTTTAAGGCAAAACTGAAGTTCTATTGATCTTATTGGGGTTTCAATACGATTAGCTTTGGTTCTCGGTGTATATGTTAAGGGTGATTGGATAATGTGACGGTTTTTGTTTAACTTGAAAGAATCTGAGAAGTCGGACCAGACTTTGCTGAATGCATTGGCAATCTCTTTTGAATCGCGAGTGTTACCCGTCGAAGTTTCTATTGAATGGATGTGCGTATTTTTCCGAACCCCTGTTATTATATGCACTTTATCCCAAAGCATTTTTGTGGTTGAACTAGGGCTAATATCTTTGGTTAAGTTAACAAAAGATGTTTTTTAAGTCTTCTTTGCTTCATATTTAAACTTTGCATTTGCTTTTTTTATATTTTAGCATGTTCTCTGTATTTAAAAGTTTTCTGAGATTATTTAGGCATTTTATCTTTTCTCTCTTTAAATACTCTAGTTCCCTGCTCCACCAGTAAGTTGTCCTTTTCGTATGTCTTTTGGGGTTTGTAGTTGGTATGGAGTCGTTAGCGCATGCCTTAATAATTTTGAGAAATTTGGCCGCTGCTTGGTTTGTGTTGTTTGTAATGTTAATTTTTTTGAATGTTCGTTTAAGTTTTTGTGAAATTTCTCCCAGTAAGCTAGGTGTAATCTATATTTATATGATTTGGAAACTATATTACTAGGTACTTTAGGAAAGAGGTGGATACATATTGGGTAGTGATCACTTCCATATAAATCTTCACAAATAGACCAAGATGCATTAAGATTAAGTGGTGGCGAGCACAAGGAGACATCAACGTTTGTGAAAGAATTATGAGTTGTGTAGTTAGTGTGATTTCCATTGTTAAGAACAATAAGATCGCTATTTTGTATAAAATTTCCAACTACATTGCCCCGTTGGTTGTTAGAAGAGGCTCCCCAAAATGAATGCCAGTCGTTAAAGTCGCCTAGCATAAGTATTGGCTTATTAAAAATGTAAATAAGATCATAAAGGTCTTGTTCAATAAACTTGCCAGTTGGCGAAATATATACATTTAAAATTATAAAAGGAATTTCAGATTAAATTTCTGCAGCAATGGCAAGAATGTTGGAATGAAAGTTTATTATTTTGTATTCTATGGATTTTGATATGAGAAGAGCAACTCCTCTGCTACCTTTTGAATGTAGTGGATTAATGTCATTTTTATGGTATAGTGCAAATTGGTTTGAAGTGTGATATGATGTGTTGTCGTTAATGAGATGGGTTTCTTGTAGTGCTATTATCTTTGACTTGTGTTTATTTAGTAAAAGAGAGAGACTGTGGTATTTATCTTTATATACGTTTATGTTCCATGTAATTACTCCAAGTGTCATAATGTTTAATTTAATATTTTGTTTTTTTTTTTTGTTTTTAATTTTATTTTATCTATCTCTCTTTGCTCTCCTCCTCAGAACCACGACGACGATCTTAAAATGCATCAAGTCATTATAAGCGATCGCGATCATGAGAATGAGAGAAATAGAAATAGACGCTGATAGGGGCTTGTTATAATTATAACTCAGTATCATCACTGATATAGTCATCTATATCAGAGAAAAGAGTCACTTTGGTCGGGCGTTTTGCTCAATTTTCTTTCGAAATCTGATTCTGTGTCCATTTCTGCGTCGCTTGATTTTGTATTTTGTTCATGTGTTAAGAGAAGTGCTGTTTTAAAGGTAGATGGTTCTGTTACAGTTAGGTTTCGTACTGGAGCTGTTTTTGCGTAATCCGTTAACGGTGTGTTTGGTCTGCTTTTTGTATATGGGCATTTCTCTAACGTCATATTCCACGTTTTTACACATTAAAATTAAAAAAAAACATATGCTAAAACATAATTTTATTTTGACAAAAGGCGAAACTTATAGCTCTTGATTAGCTCTATAGTTAATATTTAAGTTGAGTTTTGGGCAACTGTTCGTTTTCAAAATATGTAATTCTAAAAACCCAGACTGTCGCACGCGACAAAAAACCGAAGTCGTTTTCAAAGCGAACAGTTCAAATATTGATTTCAACCAAACCTGACGGAATATTTTAATGCGATAAATATTAAATTGTTATGCATTCGTATATCTTAATAACGTTTTTTATTTAATTAAAAAAACATTAAGTAGTTTTTAGCCGGCTGTGTAGCTGGAATTTCTGAATAAGTTTTACTGATTTTAGGTAGTGGTTGAGATTTTTGTTGGAACAATTTTGTTTTTGCTTCGTACATTGAGCATTTCTCTTTAGTTTTGATAACTATAATCTCTCGTGCTTCGTTATATTTTGGGCATTCTTTACTACTGGCAGCATGTTCGCCACCGCAGTTAGCGCATTGTATACGTGAGCATGGATCGCATGTGGTTTTGCCCTTGCAATACTTCGCAGTATGACCAATTTTTGCATCTCATAGGATTTGGGATATATTCCTTAACGCGAGCGGTGAGCCATGAAATTTAAATTTTTAATGGAAGGTTGTATGGGTCGAAAGTTAACTGCACCACTCCAGTCGGAGTAGTTTTAATCTATTTGTCGCGAATATCTATTTGTCGCGAATATTTGTATATGTCGACTACTCCCTGTGATTTTAGCTCCTGGAGAATTTCTTCGTTAGGAATATGATTGAGATAAGGGGCGTACACAGTGCCTTTGCAATGGTTGAGGTTTACATGATAGTACGATTTGATTTTACAGATGCCATGGAGTTCTTTAGCAGCGAGGAATTTTTCGGAAATTGTTTTGTTTTCGACGAAGATAAGTAGCTTGCCATCGCGCATTTCGGTGATTTTTAGGACTTTGTAACTTATTAGTTTTATTGCTCGTTCGACTGCAAAACACGAAAAGGAAGAGAGTGGCTGTTCAGATTCTAGGGCTGACATTACAATGTATTTGGGGTTCGGTAAGTTGGCCATTGGCAGTTCTGGGAAGGCTTCCGAAAGTGGAGTTTGCTTTTTCCTTTTACTTTTGGGGCTATCGCTAAGCAGGGCAAAGTGATTTGCCCCTACGCTATTGTGCCCAGCGGGCATGAAGAAGAAGAAGTATTAAAAGGGAAGAAGCGCTTGAGACTTTGATAAGCTTTGAACTAACTGTGATTCACTGCGATGAAAACACAACCGCTCGATGCGAGGTTTAGTCGACGACTGATGATACTATATATTATTTATAAAAATCAGTAAAATCATGTAAGATGCAGAATAACCAGAGCTCGTAAAATACGCTCAACCAAATTTTTCTGCGGGGTCTGCTCACTCAAAAGACCGAAAAAAATGAAACGGGCCGCTCCCGGTCTCAACAGCAACCGAATTTTTCGTTTTGTTGGTGTCCTCGCTCTCGGTTTTCGGGTTGAGCGAAACACATGATCGCTCTTTTGTTAACCGCTCAAAACGAACAGACTCGTTCGTCGCTCAGCTACTGACCCAATCGAGCAAACTGTCCGTGAAAAAGGTCTTTTTTGTTGTTGTTGCGTTTGCCTTATGTTGTTGCCTTAGATATTTCATCACAGGCAAAGCAAGGTAGAGGAAAGGTGAGAGGGATAGGCATAATCTCATGCATATTTGCTGTTTGCTTATCCACACACGCAATACACATACATGCGCAAAAGACCGTTTGACGATTTTTTACGAAGCAATGGGTCTTGAGTGGACCGATGAGCAGAGACGGAAAGTCAAACCGCTCTTTGGTTGAGCGAAGAGCAAGCCGAGCAAAATCAATGTTTGAGTGTTTTTTCAAGACCTTTCAAATTGTGTCTTCAAGCGACAGGTTTTTTGCTGACAATATGTAAAAGAGGGACCAATTCTTGCGAGCTCTGAGAATAACATAATAATAAACAAGTAAGAAAATTACAGTCGGGCGTAACCGACTGTAAGAGGCCCTGTACCAGTACAGATCGCCACTCGAAATAGCAAAATTCAATTTCTTATAAAATCGTCATTTATTATGCAGTTTTAATGACTTTTGGCTTAGAGGGACGTTATATCTATATATAGCAAATAGGCTATTATACCTTCGGTACAGGGCCTAATGATTTGAAATAAAAAAATATATTTAATGCTAATTAAATGGTGCGGTGTAGATTATGATAAAAGGTTGGCAGATCCAAAGGCTGACTTCTGTTGAGTCTGGATGCAGGGTCACTCTTCCAAGATAGGTGGTGCTGTGACGAGCAAATGAATCAACATACTATTAAACCTGATTCGGTAACTAGAACCTGTTTTGAGCGTTAATAATATGCGTGCTGACTTTTCTGCATTATGTTCCATTTTTTCATCCATGCTTCTATGCGTTGTAGTTGGATGTTTAACAGACGTGTTCCCTCGATGACAGAATTCGCTCTAGCAATTATTGCTGTATATCAGCTGTATACAGCGTGTAAAGCAATTATTCTAATACACTGCCTTGAGGAACTCCAAAGCGTATAGCTTTGATAGAAGAGTGAGTCTCTTCGCATTTTACATAAAATACCTTTCCATCAAATATAATCCCTTGTACCAAACGCGATCGAATGATTGCCTTACATCAAGAAATACTGCTGCACAGAAGGGTTTGCATTCAAATGTTGCATATAATTCTGTTACAATGATGATACTGATGATTTGGAAGTATGACACCATCAAGTAGTGGAAACATTCTTCGAGCTAATATTTTCGAGAATATTCCCAGCAGCCTAATTGGTCGGTATGTTTGTCATGTTTTGAGATTAGTATTATCTCTGCACATTCCCATTGGCTGGGGAAACAGCAAAGTCTAAAGAAAACATTGAAGATGAGGACAAGCAAATGATGAACTCTTATTGGGAGGGCTTGTTACATAAATTCCATCATATCCTTTTTATTTTTTTTGGATCAAGTCTTTTGATCTCAGTTTAAACCTCAGAAAGTGTTACAGATGTCATGTTGGACTTCTTCTTCCTCAGCACGACTACACAATGAAAAGTGTGTAAATTGTTGCTCAAGCTGCGAAGCAAACGCTTTAGCCTTTTCGTTATTGCTGTTACACCACTTTCGATTTATGTTCTTAACACTGTTCCATTGCCAGTGTTTAAGTTTATCTGAAATATCGTGTAAATGGTATTAGATCTTCGAATGTGTGTGAACACAGCAGTTTCAAGATGAAAAAGTTTTACACTTGTTCTTGGCTAGGCAACGCTGAAATAAAGTATTGCTTGCTTAACAAGTATGCTGGACAGTTAAGCTATCTAACCCTCAACTCTTTATTAAAATTTATCCAATATCATCTATCATTATTGAAACTTAATGTCAATTGGATTCACCTTTGTATGTAGTGGGACAATTTCAAAATAAATATAAAAGAAAATAAATTTTAGTGCCCATATAGCGATCAATCAAACAAACTATCGCACATGGCTAAAACAATTCTTCTTGTCACACTAATTACGAATGTAAATACTTACTGCCACCTTTAAGATGTTGCTCCAAACGTTGTGATTAAATTAGAATACTAATCAAAATCTGTGGGAATAGAATAACTAGTATACTACTTTTTTATTCGTATGACGTTTGTATGTGTTTTGAATATGGGTAGGTATGCTCCTGCAAAGCTCGAATATTCACTTCCAAATTGTGTTATGTTCTAGGTACCCATATATCCAAAATCATATTTAAACAATAATTTCTGAAAATATCACTCGAATATAGTCATGAATATCACCCACATTTTTATGTTTTATTTCATTACAAAGTTTACCTGTAAAACACATCCTGTGCTACAATATTACAATGCTTAAATCCAATATAAATGGTCGGACAACATTACATATACATATAACATACAATATTTATGCTAGGTTACCTTCTGTTTGCAGTACTCCATGGTGCCCGAGGCTAGCAACGCTGCGAACCTGTTTGTGGTAGGTGGTGGCTCTACGGAGAATCACGCCGAATTCAATATGAATGCAAAATGTTTGAAAGAGTTCGAAAAGACCGAAAAGCGTCGCATCAAAGAGGAGACTGCACGTTTACGCAAGTTACAGGAAAAAGAGAAAGAACAAGAAAAGAAACTGAAACGCAAACTGAAACAGAACTCATCGAAAGGAGGTGGACTGGCTGATGTAACTGAAGCACAATTTGGTAAACTAATGATTTCCTCCGATAAGGATGACAACATTCCGATATTCCTGATTAAATGTGTGGAGTTCATCGAGAAGGAGGGTCTTGACTCGGAGGGTATTTACCGGGTGCCCGGAAGTCGAGCGCATGTCGATATGCTGTTTCAGCGATTTGAAGAAGGTAAGTAAAAATATTTTTAAATTGATACATTCTAAAAAGTGGTTGAGTGATTTGCAGATTCAAATACAGTCATCGACATTCTTGACATACCCGTAAATGCAGTGGCTACAGCGCTCAAGGATTTCTTTTCGAAACGTCTGCCACCACTATTTAGCAAGGACATAATTAAGGAGCTTGAAGAGATTGCTGGTATGTATGCCTATGCATGAAGCGATGTTAGTTTAATGGTTATGTGAGACCCTGAAATACCAGCAATATGGACTCACAATCCCAATAGCATTTGGAAACATAGAAGGCATTTGATACTGTAATTAGAATGGATTTTTTAACCCTTCCTCCAATTCTAACAGCGACTTTGTATATTTTTAATGAATTACGAAAATTTTTTTTTTTTTTTTTTTTTTCAAACTGTCCTAATTATCAACCATTAAAATACATTTAGGGAATGTCGAAATTCCAGTCGCCTACTCATTGTATAACTTTAATTTGAACAACTCTTGAAAACAATCTATACTGTTAGACTTTATGTTTATCTATTTTTTGTATAACTAACTTACTTAAACGGCCTTCAACCGTCTTTCGGTCATGGCCGCTTTTAGGAATCTTGAGCGCGCTGGCGGCAGTTGTTATGAATGTTAAGTACGGAGAAATCTCTCCATACCTGGTCATTCCAACGCGTGTCCGGCCGTCTTCTATTTCGGCGTCCTCCAATCAAGTTTGGGACCCTTATGTAAACCATGCGTGTTGGAGCTGTTTCAACCATTCGAATGAGGTGAATAGCCCAGTGCAGCCGCTGGAATTTTATGCGCTGGACTATGTCAACCTCATCGAATAGCTCGTACAGCTCGCGGTTCATACGACACCTAAACTCGTCGCCGACTCTAATAGGACCAAAACTCCTGCGGAGAATCTTCCTCTCAAAGACTTCCAACGCTGTTTCATCTGACTCAATCAAGGTCTATGGCTTTGCGCCATACAATAGGACCGGGAGTATCAGCAATGTCATCGGTGTACGCGAGCAGCATCACTTACTTTTGGAAGATCGAGCCCGACATATTCTGTATGTACGGGCACTGGCGTAGAATGTATTCCATCAAAGGATTGAAACATCGCACGACAGCGCATCGCCTGAAACCTCTCTTGGTATCAAAGGGGTTGGAGAGGTTTTTCCTCACTCTGACAACGCTTTGTGTTTGAGATAGCGTCGTCATGCAAAGACGAACGATCTTTGTCGGAATACCTAGTGCAGACAGGGCGTCGTAAAACTTCGATCGTATTGGCGTGTCGAAAGCGGCTTTATAATCGACAAATAGGTGGTGAGTGTCTCTGTTAAACTCACGGGTCTTTTCCAAGATTTGGCGTGCTATCAGTGAATCCGCGGTAGTTGGCGCAAACAGCAGGGTTTCCTTTCTCAAAGATAGTATGGAGAACACTGAGATTCCAGTTATTGGGTATGCGTTCATCGGACCATATATTGCATAAAATCTGGACTCAGCCAGGTAGCCTTGTGAATGTTATGGTGTTAAAATCTGGTACCACTAACTATCATGTTCCAGTATGCGGCGAAGTCGATTAGCCTCTCTCCATTATTGGAGGTAGTGTCTTAAACACAAAATTTTCCGACGGTTGGGCCAAAGATTTCTTCCTTTCTTCCTTCCCTCCCAATTTTGGCGTTGAAATCCCCAAGCAAGCACAGTTTTGACATCGTGTTTGGGACAGCGCTCGGACGTTCCAAGCGCTCATAGAACTCATCTTTAGCATCGTCGTCTTTCTCTTCCGTCGGGCCTTGCGCACAAATTTGGCTTATATTAAAATATTTAGCCTTGATGCGTAACGCGGCTAGACGCTCGTCAACAGGCCTGAAGCTGGAGACGAGGGGACATAGTTTCCTGCTCACCATGAAACCAAATTCAAATCCAAATCATGCTTACTCGCATGGCAGATAACGTAGTTGCTACAGGATGCTTTTTTGCTTTGTCCTATCCATCGGATTTCTTGGATTGTAGTGATGTCAGCCTTGCATTTTTCGAGGACATCAACCAACTGGATGTTTGCACTGTTCCCATTAAGGCTGCGGACATACCAGGTGCATATCCGTAATTCGTGCTCCTTATACCGTTTGTCTGGGTCGTCATTGTAGGGTTCCTTCCGTGGCTTCCTTATTGTTTTGATTGGAGATTAATTTTTTACGGTGGCGGGTCCCAAGTCCAGTGCACCAACCCTTAATTATAGGGGTTTTTTTTTGCCTTCTCACGTTAGCTCACCTCTGAACGGTTGTTCAGAGGCTACCCAGCAGATACGTGTCCTAACGGACGTGTGAGCTGCTTGGACCGTTTCCAAAAGAATTATTGTTGTCCATTCCCAAGTGAATAGCAGTCAACCACTTTCCTCACAATGTGAACTTCTGCAAACGAATCCCAATCTCGATTAATTTTGTATATATTAATCGATATTGGTTGAAATTGTGGGCATGTTCAGATTGATATTCTTGATTGAATTTACGCACTCCAAATTTCATATAGTATGTATATAAATATTCTTTTTCTTTTATATTTCAACAAATTAAGAAATAAAGCCCTATACGGGCTTGTCTCCTAACTCTAATTACATGTATCTAGAATATCAGGCATGCCACAGAAAACACTTTCGCTCGAATTTCAGTTCAATTTCGTTTTTGCATGCCACAGACATCCTTTCCGAGTGATTTAAAATACGCCTCTAAAAACATTTTGTAATTAAAATGTTTATTTTAGTAGATTAGAAATAATTAATTTCATATGTTTTTATTATTAAATTATCATTTAACTAAATCAATTCGTAAAATACTAGTTGAATTTGACATTCACTGCGGATAACAAAAGTTGTCTGCAATTCGCTGGTCCCACCATGTTTAAAGATTTTTTAAGATAATTTCGAACTTCGTTTTTAAGAAGATACTGCTCTTTGTGTTAAAACAAAGTCAAAAATAATTAAGTTTATTCGCAATTATTTTAACCCTCAGCAATAGGGTTTATTTTTGTGCATTTTGTGAAATAATTGGCGACAATTTTACTTCGGTCTGGTGACAACGAGAGGAATATTTTTCTCTAAGCGAAGGAAGAGGAACGTCAAAAGAAATAGAAGGACAATCAGTAAAAATGTTAATAAAATGAAATTATTCTTCAACACTTTTATCGCAAACGCTTCTGGCGAAAGGCTTTTTTTTTATCAAACGCTTTAACAATTTGCAATATTTGTTAAATTTTTTATAGCAATGTACAAGGGCGTATACAAGGGGGAGGCAGGTGTGCCATTGCCCCTAATTTTTTAAGGATACCTGGTCCACCTTTGACGACAGCTGGATACGCCCTTGGCAATGCATTACGAATCGTTTGTTTCGATTTTGAATAGCAATTTACTTTCCAACGTAAAAGAGCGTAAAACTGCTAGATTTGCAAAGTATTCATTTTAGTTTAACGGGTAATAAATTAAAATTTATTTTTCGTTGGAAAAAAAAAACAAAATATAATGCAAATAATACATTCGGAAAATACTTTTTTCGAAAACGCTAGTGTCGTAATTCACACACTTTTTTTACACAATTAAAAACGCTCAGAGTTCTGTGGCATGGGTTAAATTTTCGAGCGAGTTAGCAAAACACTTGAAGCCAAAACACTAGTGTTTTCTTTGGCACGCCTGTATGTTTATTACGTTTGACTTATAAATGGGACGAGCCGGCTTTTTTTCGACTTTCTTGCTGGACTCGAAGACCGGAACAAACCCGAAAAGGATCGCAAAAATACATTTTATATTAAATTTCGTAAGAAATGCAATTATCGCATTAATAAGCATCTTTAGTATGGATACTATAATTGTTCAGAAATATTGAATATTTTGAAAGAAATTATTATTGTTAAGCGACCCATTTTTTGTTAGATTTTTAACAGGTTAGAGGTAATTAACATTAAGAAATACATATGTACATGCATATTTTCCAACATGTACCGCCATGTCACGAACATTCCATTCTAACCAAATTCCAATTCTCGATGTCACAGAAACATTCTTTGGTTGGTTTGAAATCCCTCACGTTTGCATGAGGAATTTAGTAGATTGCAGGTTTAATAAATGGTGTTAAAATCAGGAAGTGATTAAAATTCGAAGAGAGTTAATTTTCGAATTAATTTGAATAATTTTTTATAAAAATTTCGTTAGATTTAATTTGTTACTTTGTGTTTTAGTAAACATCTAATCAAATATTGCATTTTATTAAACCAACCAAAAACCAACTGAGTATATTAATGCCAACTTGTTAAAAGCAAAAATTGAAATCATTCGGAGTGTTTGTTTTAATGACTTATCCAATTTCTAATGTTTTATATGTGAAATAAAATTAAAATAAAGATTGTGGTATTTTTATTTTTTTTAATTTAGTGTACAATAAATGTGTATTTAAACATACATTTTAGTAAAAAATTCATTGCAAAAAGTTGGCATGTCAACAATAAATAGACTGTGAATGACTAGTAAAAAAGAAGAAGAGTGTTAACCCAATTGCCTTCTACGAAGGAAATCTAATGCTAGGAAGCCGGCAACAGGCTTCTTAGCAATAGGTTTTATCTTGATGTTCAATTATGTTGCATATCATAGAGTTGTCGTTTAAATTATACAAGTTGGCTGGCAGAATATTAAAAAATATTTGTTTTTTTTTTAGTTGTAATGTACTTTCAAAATTATATACATTTCGTCTCTTATTATAAAAAAAAAATGTATTTATAATTTTTTCCCCCAACTAAGCAAATAAATCGAAATTAAAAATAATAACACACATAATTGTTATAGTGCTGACAACCCTGCTAATTCCCCAGGTGTTTCCGAATCCAATGTCCGAAAAGTGAAATCCCTCGACTTTCCGTGACATCGGGGTTTTGCTCGAGGGATTTTAAAACCAATCCAACGAAATTTCCCTTTCGATTTACGTGACATGCCCAGTAGAGAGAAATTTATTGCAACCACTTTGAATAACATTGAATTGAAAAGCAAAAAAGACTTGATTTCGCCTAAGAAAACTCATCAGTCTGTCTGACAGTTTGATGAATTGAGTTTTTTAACGCAATCAAACTGAATCGTTACTGGTCATTCCCAAGTGGATGACAGAAAATACCTCTCCTTACAATGTGAACTTCTACAAACGACCACATATCTCATATCTACTGTACATGATTTCTTCGGCTACGCAATCTGGCAACTTTTGTAAAAGCTATAGAAATTGTACAACGGGTATGGTTCAATTGGCCCACTATGTATAATATTACAAATAAACATTATTTTTAGATTCATAGTTGTAAAATAATACATATATAAACATCCAAATTAAAAAAAAAAAATAGATGTTTTTTTTTCTTGTTAATAACAAAATATATTTTTTGTCTATTTGAACTAAAAATACATAAAAATTTATCAAACAATAAATATATAATGTAAAAAATAATAATAAATTATAAATAAATAAATTAGGCTCACGCGGAGTTGGCTCATCAAAGCTCAATGTAGAAGTGAAGACCGATCGTAGCTGCCGGTTGATAGCTTTAAAAACCCTACTGCAGAAACTACCGCCAATCAATTTTGCCATACTCAAATACATATTCCAGCATTTTGTGCAGTAAGTTATATTTGTGTCTACACTACAAAAAAATTAAAATAACACTAATATATATTATTTGTATTGCAGCGTCTCGGACAATTCAAAGCTCAATAGCATGGATAGCAAGAATCTCGCCATCTGCTGGTGGCCAACACTCATTCCTATTGATTTTACCGATATGGGACATTTTGAGCAGCTGCGGCCCTATCTTGAAGATATCGTACAAACGATGATCGATCAGTTTCCATATTTGTTTTGCGGCAAAGATGCTTTTGTTATGGTATAAGTGTAGATAGGCTAAGCTTTTTTAGTGTTGTTTTACATAGTAGCATAGGCATGCGTATGGAATGTAATGGAATGATTCGAACGACTTTCTGCAGTTTGCACTACGCTTTATGGCAATCAGCTGCATTTATGTACGTTCGTTCAACGGCATAGCTAATCTAATCGATCGGTTGATCGATTGGACAACTTTAAGATCAAAAGAAACGCATTTTATTGTGCGTGCATCAGAAATGCTTTTTATTTCTACACGTACAACGCGTTCTAGTTTCTTTAATTTTTGTTGTATTAATTTTTTTTCTAAATTTATTTATTTGTTTTCTAAATTTATTTATTTTTTTTCTTTGCTTTTTTTTTAACTGTATTTAAATAATAACATTGATATTACTCTTGACTAGTACGATCAGATTCGTTTGATCATCAAGTTATTAACGAGAACCATGGTAATTCCAGAATGCATAAAGCGTTTATATATGTTCTATGTATATGTGTGTGTAAAGTATTGATTTTAGAATATAGGCTAGCAAGAAAACAACAACCACAAATATATAAAAGAAAAAAAAAAACAAAATCAACCATAAAAAACCTTAAATTATTAATTATTTTTTAATGAATTTATACAAAACAAAATAACACATATATACGTGTACATGTATATGTATTTTTTAGATATATATATATTTTTTATGTATTATTATGTATTATTGGCTTTGTTGTGTTTAAGAAAAGCGTTTAGATTTATATAGTATACATAGATATATATATATATATGTGTATGTTTATTGTGAATATACAAAAGTAAAACACGCCGCCTGCGCGTGTGTAGCAGGTAGTAGCGATGATATAAAGTAGATGAGGCGACAAAACAGTGCAGCCATGAATGCCACAACAGATAAACTAATTTATACAAACTATATAGAAATACATATGTATTATTGTATGTATATGTTTTACGTGTTAAACTTATAAAAAAGAAAAGTAAATCAATAATAATAGCAAACAATTATTTTATAAATCGAATCTCAAAAAAAAAAAAAAAAAAAACAACTTTATGCTATAAATGTGTTTTTAAATGTACAAGCATCAATAAATTGATTGATTGATTGATTGATACACTATATCTGTAAATGTCTGTATTTGTATGTATGTATTGTTAAACAATAGGTGCATCCCACTTGAGCAAATATTTCTTAAAATAATAAAAGAAAACTAGTGGTATAGTCGAGGCTTCCGACTATTGGATACCCTGCAAATTGTATTTAAAGAAAATAAGTATGAAAGGTTGTTTTTAACACATGTTTCGAACATATGTGTATTACGATACATACACTCTACGAGGTATTCTTCCTCACTGCATTACATAACTCCTGGCAGCTCAACAAATACGAAACATATACATGTGTGCAGGGTATAATAATACACAATACATATTTTACATACTAAACTTCCGATTCTCAAAACATCTCTTGAAATTTTTCAATTGAACAAACACTTCATGCGCACATAACACTTTTCTCCTATCTATCTCTTCCAACTAATCTCGTACATACATATATACAAAATACAAAAAAGAACAATCTTTCGATTTATTTTTTAACTATTAATAAATTTAAAAAATGGCTAGGTGTTATTATACTTTATAAATAAATAAACAAACCTATTTATTAAAATCTTAATAAACGAACTAATGCAATTAAAATGAAAAAATAATATAAAGAAAAAAAAACACATATTAATGTGTAATTGTGTCTCTACGGACCTCAAACTTAATAAAAGGAAATCAACCAATAACAAAGAAAAAAATTTAATTAAAAAGACAAAAGTATTAACTTAAAAAAAAAAAAAAACGATGATACCCCCGATGCAGAGCAAAAAATTAAAGCAAACAAGAAACAAATAACCATACATAGTATAATTTGTATAAATGTGTGTCTATTGCATATATAAATATGTATTATTGTACTAACTAATTATATATACATATATAAAAAAAAACAAATGAAACAAGCAACAATTAACGTGATGTGTAATAATGATGATATTTTTTAAAAAAATTTATGATATGATAACGATGATATCGATTGTATTAAAGAGTGCCAGCGCGAAGCAGCTGCAACTATTGCCCAATAATCAATCAGTGACGACTCAACAGACTTGTGTTGTTGCTCGGTTGGATTAACCATGAGGGTTCTTGGACTTTATGTTGAATGTAGCAGTCGCATATCACGCAATTAGCCAGTCAGCTGCGCCTCACATAATGGCTGAAAAGTTTTGGCAGATCTAAACGCGATAATAAATAAAACTTAAAAAATGAGCATGAAAGCAAAACATATAAAAATAAAAGAAAAATTATAAAAGAACCTAATAAAATTGAAACATTTTCCAATATATTTGTGAAATTATTTGAATGCTTTTATTTTTATTTAATCTAAATAAGAAAATTTTTTGAAAAGATAGGGAAAAATAATTTGGAATATATCGCTACAAAGCATCCATATTCTTAAATGTGTGGAAAGTGAAATAATAAAAATCATGATATAACATTTTCGCATATACCCCTATTACATGTGGGTCTTGCAAAGATTTTTGACATACCTAGAGTAAAGTAATCTATATATTGTAGTATAAGCGAAATACCACTGACTGACTGACTCATCACGAGATTTCCGAAACTACACATCCGATTGATCGAAATTTTGAACAGATGTTTACTTTGATGAGTTTGAAAATCGGAGGGAGCGATGCCCTACCATCAATATAAGCAAAAATATATACATATACATAGTAATGGATCGAAAGAAGTAACTCTATAAGGTTTGATCAAAATCGGAGGGTTCTTAGTTCTATTTTTCTAAGATCTATTTTTTTTTAGAAAGGCTGAAGAAGTTGAATAAATTTATATTTTGTTCAAAGTAGAATAAAGCATTTTAAATTCCTCAGTTAAGCATTGAAAGTTTCTCAGGACGAAGGTTTCCCAAAGGCCATGAAGGCAACATATTATTAAAAAAAGAAAGTAGAACTAAGCATTTACAGTTCGTTCTTATATATGTACATTTAGTTTTGGTTACGCCAGGCAGCAAAGTATGGTTCATTTTAAATTAATAAATCGGAAAAAAATAAAAAAAGAATAAACGCGAAATATTACCCGTCTTGCGAAGAAAGTGACACCAAACGCGTTCGATAAGATGACCATACCGTGCTGGCAACTGGCGGATGGACCACGATGGGCAGATGTCGCTACCAAAAAGCTTATAAAAAGCGAAGCGCAAGCAGCAATCAGTCAGTTGTGTGCGGGCCGGCTGCCAACTAAGTAGTAAAGAGCTAAGTGTATGAATTGACTGGTAAGTTTGGAACAAATTTATTTTAATTAAGCTTAGCATACTCGGTATTTATCATAAAGTAGCAAGCGTAAATCACGAATGCTCCAGCAATCGCGATTGTGGTGATATTAGCATAGAATAGTAAGCATAAATCACAAATGCTCCGGCAATCACTATTGAAGCGCTAATAGCGTAGTATAGGGAACGTAAATCACGATTGCTCCGGTAATCACGATTAAGGTGCTATTAGCATAGAGTAGTGAACGTACATCACGAATGCACCGGTAAGTACGATTGTCTCCTGGACAATTTCAGTCTAAGATATGTAACGATAATTAGATATCTTGGCGTTTGGTTGAAAGAGAGGATGTGTGGTTAACCAATTGCGACGTATCTTAAGGACAGATTTTAGCCTTAGTAGGCGAGCTGTGCGTGCCATATATGT
>JAWNNP010001808.1:0-20738 GCA_035044805.1 Leucophenga maculata
AAAAATCTGAAAGAGAAGTTGTCGTTCGATGACTTTAAAAAGAGTGTGAGTAGCCACACTGTCATCCTTGGTATTGATGCGAATGCATCATCCCCACTATGGTGCAGTAAGGTATCTAGTTACCAGAATCATCGTCATGGGATGATGCTGTCGGAATGGGTCGTGTCCAAGGACTTACAGGTGGTTAACGAGCCTAATGAATGGTGTACATTCGAAGGACCGCGTGGAGTTAGCGATATTGACATTACTTTAATTAATGAGGCAGTTAGGAGGTTTAGTTTTAGTTGGAGTGTTAGAGGGGGCAGGGAGTAAGTGATCACAATATGATCCATATTGAGATGGCTTCTTTCCCGTCCCTTGATGCTAATTGGTCATCATATAGTGTGCATATGAAAGAGGCGGCAATGAGTACCCCATTGATATCTTCGGGAGGCTAAGTATTGATGAGCAGGTAGAGAGAATGAACAAATGGATTACCGGTGTTAATAATACCATGTTTCAGGTCTGTCGTTAGACAGACTTGAAAAGGGTTAGGTGGTGGACGCAAGAGATTAACGCTAAGCGTCGTTGGGTAAGGCGCCATGCTCCACAAGGGCTCATCTTAAATGTTTTCGTTCGCTCATTGTGACGCATAAAATGCTTTGTCTCTGTCATTTTTGTAACTCCATATTTTTTATTGCTATTTCCAAGCAGGGTATACTTAAACAAGGTAGGAATGTGCTGTTTTTCTCCATCTTCCCAGTTGCTTATTTTTTAGTTCGCTTGCGATAGTGAAACGGAAAGGTTGTTTCAAGCATGTATTTTTTTTTATTGTAATACATACGCAAATACATTCGAAAATTTATACACACACACGCAGAAAATACATTGCGTTCGTTTGTTTTCAACTACAAGTTGTTGGCTTCTCTTTCTTTTGCTCATTCTGTCTTTCTCAAAATTTATGCAACTGCGTTGACGTCCGGCTCCTACCTTGTTTCCAAGTACAAGAGACTAAAAACAATAGCAGCCAAGGTAGGAGCCGGATGTCAACGCAGTTGCATACATTTTGAGAAAGACAGAATGAGCAAAAGAAAGAGAAGCCAACAACTTGTAGTTGAAAACAAACGAACGCAATGTATTTTCTGCGTGTGTGTATAAAGTCATGTAAGCAACTAGAATATGGAATTTTCGAAATACAAACACAACGCAGACACCAATATAAAAATAAAAGACAATTTGTTGGTTAACAATTGACGTACAAGCCATATGTAAAATAATGCAACAACACAATAATCATAAAATAATAAAACAAAACATTAATCATAGAAACAGAACAATGTAAAAAAAAAAAACAAAATATACATTAAAATACAATGATTATGTAAAATTTTACAAATTTAATCGGTAAACTTAGTTGAAATCCAACAGTACCTACCACAAATCGCATTAATACTGATTGTGTACCATAACTCATTTTGCCTCTAAATAGTAATAGCTGTCACATCGCATGGAAACCAGCGCCATCTAGCTTCTTGCATGCAACGCAGCTAGATGTCGCTGGTTTCAATGCTACTTAAACCAGGTTCATCTAGCCGCTAGATGACACTGTCATGCAGATGGCGCGTTACTAGTTACTAAAGGGCATCGCGTTTGCGGCTCGAACCGGGCTTGGACCGGTTAACCGGTGCTGTCCTTGTGCAAAAACGTGTAATTTTTTTCTGTTAACAACCGTCAAAACGTATAATGCGGGGAAATATCGCGAAATTGCAGGCCCTTCTTGTAAAATAGATACCAGCGCTATCTGTGAAATTGTAATAGCAATGAGCAGCACATTGGATGGAAACCAGCGTGAAACCAGCGTCATCTAGCCACATAATAATAACGGTCACGCACTGGCTAGGTATCGGCGGCCTGCAAGCTATGTAAAGCAGCTTTGTCTAGACTGTAAGGCATGTGATTTGATAATAATTATTACAGTTTCACAGTAATTGATGTGAAAACAAGCACCAAGAAATAATTTCAGTTGGCACGTCAATATTCTAATAATCGGGCATGCCACGTAAATCGAAAAGGGAAGGTTTTAAAATCCCTCGAGCAAAACCAAATCGAGGGATCTAACTTTTCGGACATTTTATTCGAAACAACTATGTGTGTTATTATTTGTAATTTAGCTTTATTTGCTTAGTTGGGGAAAAAATTATAATTAAAATTTGTTTATATTAAGAGACGAAATGTATATAAAGTACATTACAACTAAAAAAAACAAATATTTTTAAATATTCTGCACGCCAATTAGTACAATTTAAACGACAAAACTATCATATGATACTCTATTCTATTGTCTAGTAATTCACGACATGAAAACTTTTTACAATGAACACATTTATTGTACACTATATTAAAGAAATACAAATATGTACTACAATCTTTATTTAAATCGTAGTTCACATATAAAACGATAAGAAATTGAATAATTCATTAAAACAAACAGGATTAATATGCTTGGTTGGTTTTTGGTTGGTTTAATAAACTGCAATATTTGACGAGATGTTTGCTAAAATTCAAAGTAACAAATCAAGTCTAACGAAATGTTTATAAAATATAATGCAAATTAATTCTGTTCAAATGTCTATCACTACTTGAATTTAACACCACTTATAAAGCTGCAATCTACTAAATCATGCAAACGTGAGGGATTTCAAACCAACCAAAGAATGTTTCCGTCACACCGAAAATTGGAATTTGGTTGGTATGGAATGTTCGTGACATACCCGATTATAAATCCACCATTCGATGGCCAGGATAGAACAACTAACGTCAGGTTTACAACTGGGTGACAGCAAACCCAGCCATATGCTGACACAACTACAGCGCACTGGCCTACCAAATGACTACAAATTAATAAAAAACTTTGTGTTACAGCGTTTGCCTGTAGACACCAGAGGCATACTGGCAGTATTTGTAAAAAACCAACCTGATACGACTACTGAACAACTGACAGTTATCGCTGATGAAGTAATGGACGTAAGCCGTGTAAACGCTGCTGAGTTAACAGCTTCACGTCAAATTAATACAACGGAACATGATTCAAAGTGTCAACTCGACAAACGCATTACTATTTAGGAACAAACATTAGCACGTTCGTGTATATATGTACATCGAAAACTCCGGACAACAATAACGAAATATTGTGTTGATATCATAAGCGCTTTGGCGCGCAAGCCGAATAGTGTAATCTACCGGAGCTCCTACATCGCAAGTTTTAAGGGTGCTAAAACAACAACATGAGAAAAAATTACAGACACGAGTCCAGCGTCATATACAACAGCAGTTCAAAGACGTTTATTTATCATCATTCGGACTTTAAAACACCGTTTCATCATCGAAAGAGTAGCCGATATTTCTAAAGTGACGACAACGCCTCAGCTTAAACAACAGCCATTCAAGAATTCGCCTAAACTTTTCCCCGCTAACAATACAATTATTCGATTTAAACTCGACCTTGGCTTATGTCGGGCATCGAGTGGTCATTCATCGTGGCAAATACAACGCACAATATCATTGGAGTCAATTTCTTGCACAACATCAGTTTGCTCAACTGCAGTTGCAAGATATTTATACTGTGACGCGGTCAATTACGTCATACACATTCAAAATAAACAACCAATTCGATCAAATTCTGAGTGAGTACCAAGAACTAACACAATTCTCCAATAATAGTACATGCAAAGTTACGACATGTATAACCCGGACATATCAGTATCGAATACTGAGAAGATATAGCCATGTCCGCTTATCTGCCCGTTCGTCAGTCTGTCTACATATAAAAAATCAAGATCTTAAATACTTTAAAAGAAATTAGATGCTTTTTATCTAAAAGCATCTTGTATATATAAAACTTTGCAGAGCAATTAACACTCAATCAATTAATATGGTTTGATTGTCCATAAAATTGTATATTAATTTAAACACGATGTACGATTTTCCATCAGCAACAGAAAATCGTATGCTTCGGTTAGTTGGTATTTGCAGACGTATTTAAGCAAGTATGGATGCATTTGGTGCAAAAACCCATCGCTGTGACTAAACAAACGGTAGAACCAAATTAGTATTAACAGATATAAATTCGTCTTCACACGCATTTCACACTGACCAACAGTGCACCGTACATAGAAATATATATAGATTTACAACTTATTGATAACATTATATTTATATTTAACTGCATTTATGCAAACATTTAGTCTTAGAAAAACTGTATATAAACTCGGTATTATACTCAATAAAATCATTACGACAATAATCTTTGACGTAGTCACTTCTCCGCAGCCCAATTTGTCCCAAGTACCGATTGCGGCGTAATTTTGTTACTAGTACAAGCACTGGTAGCATTCAAACAAAAATTTAAATTATTATACATTTAGTTTCGACACGCGATTTGCACTTTGAATAGTCTAAAATTGATGACTGAATTTTATACACTTCATATGCAGTGTGTTAGAAAGTTTAATCAGTTCACGATCAAATTTGGAACGCATTCAATGGAAGGCTTGAAAAATGGGCTATGTCGCCCATCGAATTGTCCATACATTTCACAACTAAATGTTGTATGCAAATCAAATGGATCGTGGAGAGTCTTTGGCGACTACAGAGCACTAAATGTTCAGACAAAGCCAGACATATATCCATTACCGCACATTCTCGATTTTTAATATGAATTTAAAAACAAATTTATATTTTCCAATATAGTAAAAAATAGTAAAATCATCACCAAATTGAATGAAAAGAACATTAATCCGATCGAAGTGTGTATAAATTGAATAAGATAGGCGAAAGACAACTCTGAGGAAGACCCAGGGTTAGATATCTGCTTCTGAAAATTTGAAGATCCAGGTAAGGATATTTTTCAGTTGTCAATAGCTTACACAGGGTGTAAGCATTTCATATGTCTAAACAAGTTTTATAGTCATATATTTTTTTCATTTCATTTAAATGAAATAAAAGTATGTACATTCAAACTCAGTATCACTAATTTATTTTATTTAATCTTCCTGTTGACTGATTGGTCTGAAAGTTGAGTTCTGATGACAGTACAATTATGAGCATCCTGAATGATTGTAAATTCAAGATAGCCGACACCACAAAATGGCGGATTACATTTTTTCGACCCCCTCAACATGGGTATTGATTAGTAGAATACAGTACTTCATAAAAAACAAAATTCAAGATGGCTGCAACCGCAAAATGGCAGATTTCATATACGTTTTTATACCCTGAACATGGGTAATGGATATCAATTGAAAGGGCTTTAGAAGTAGAACACAGTGCAAGGAGTATATAGAATCTTTACATTAAAACTAAAATCTAAGCATCTAATCAAAACAAAGAACTTCGTCAATTTAGAATAGGGATCTCCCATAGATAGGCATTTCACGCACCCCACGACTTTTTTCTTTTGCGCTTGATTAACGCCCTACATTGGTGAGGCAAGTGGGTATCGCGCGAGAGGAGAAACGTTGAGTACAGAATGGAAGTCTGAAGCAAAGATAATGAGTAAGAGAGGTTTACTATTTTTGTTGGTAGTATAGTTTGGATTTCCGCATGGTGAAATCTCATTCCACTTAGGGCGTAGATAGAGAAGCAACATTTCTTTTTATTGACTTTACCTTTCTTTATGGCGCGAAATAGATAGATTGCTTTACACACATACAAATGTAAGAGTCCGCAAAACGCACGCTAACATTTATAGTATCGTGCACTCAACTGTTCAGCTCAAGCATCAACGTTATAAAATTGGACGTTGGAGTTTGAGCAAGCTCTGACTAGTGGCCTAACCTTATAGGTACGTCATGCCAACACATATTAAACAGACCTCTTTATTTTGCAATTTGGCTTACACAGTGCATCTATGTGTCACGCTCGTGCGGCCGTCGGTTGTCCCGTTCCAACGAAAGAAATAAAGTGCATGTTTCCACATCAATGACTGTGAAACTGCATTTTCATCAAGCGGCGATTTGCCATTCATTATGTATTACAATTTCACAGCTGGTTTCCATATAATATATATAGGGCTAAACCTCGTCAGAGTATACTACTAAAAAATTGAATAGCCTGCAGAATTAGTCATCTGAAAAATACAAAAAATTGAGGGGTGGGGCATATCCCCCTCCGATATTGGGCAAATTTAATACTATTACTTTCCCCAATCCCATTTATATATATATACTAGCTGTACCCGGCACGCTTTGCTGTGCCCAGTAAAAGTTATTTTCATCACACAATATATTCTCCTCCTACTAGACTCCAAGCACTTCTCTACTTCTTTCAGCAACATTTAAAACCGAAAAATCAAATAACTTTTTTTATCTTTTAAACTACGAAACTTTATTCTCTTATCTTAACTTGATTACTTCATCCGATCCCTTTAACATGTATACCAAATTTCATCCATGTACTTCAAATAGATGCAAGGATATGTTGATTTTTTTTTTTTGTATCGCTTGTATAGGGGTGGGTATAGCCCCCTCCGATTTTGACCAAACTTAACAAGATTACTGTTATATATTTTCTCTTTGTGTCTATATATAAATGAGTTAAACGCGTGCGTCTTTGATCACGACTTACAAAGAACTGAACTTTATTCCTTTATATGTATTTCATACAATATTCAAATGTTGCCACTTAATCTAATGTTAGTAGGTTGCATTTCAGGGATGTAACATTTCTCCACCCTGAAAAGGAATTCTTTCATTAAAATTATGTATAGTTATTGTTATTATTAGAATTATTTTAACGTCTTCCCATCAAAGGCGGTGAATAACGCTGTGTACTGTACTTCTGCGTATTGGTATATAAGATAAGACCCTTGTAGTTCTCGCTGGTTGTATGGTTGATTCTTCTGTAGGTATCTGCTCTACCTCACTGTTCTCTGGTGGTGGAGTTGGTATTCTGCTTGTTGAAGTCTGCGTTGGTGTTTGCTCAGAAAACTGCGGAATATACGACCAATTTTGATCGTGATCAACATGAGTTGGACATGTATTGTCGGTAGATATGTATGTTGTATCGAGCTTTAAGTTGATTGATGTGACGAGTTACGAGCCCTAACCACTATTAATTCGTACAGCATGCAATTTCGCTGCAAGTCACATTTCAAATAAATTTTTTGTCTCCAAATGGTTTGAATCAACTTACTGTTAATTGCCAATGATTAGGTAGATTAAATGTGGAAATAAAAAACGTCATAACAACAACAATAACCAACTCTGAAAAAGGGAAAAATTTAATTGATAAAAAGCATATGTTTTAAGTCTTAATATTAACACTATTAATACATACTCCGCATAATTTTAAGAACTAGTATTGGGTGACTACACCCTTGTAAGGAATTACTTCGTTTATTCGCTTGCTCATTGTGTCGATCAAGTGTTTGCATTCATCTAGTGATAGAATCCTAAATTTCTTAAATTTTCTGTTTAAGGCCATCACGTGTGCGTTGTGGGTCATTTCTCAATCTCATTTTGATTATTGCCCATAAATTCTCGATGGGATTAAGGTCTGGACTGGAAGATGGCCAATCTAAAACCTCAATATTCATCGCTTCTAACCAGTTCTTGGTCGATTTTGCGGTATGGGATGATGCACCGTCGGGCTAAAAGATGTATTCATCAAATGGGGCCTGCTTCGAAATTGAGGGTATTCGATTTTTTTCAAAAATGTTCACGTACCTTGCAGTGTTCACGGTCCCGTCAACAAAATGTAGCTTTCTGACACCGTTTGATGACATGCACCCCCGCACCATAAAACGGTTTGGGATCTTTATAGTGCGTTTAACACAGTCTTTATGGTAAGCTTCATTTTTTGTACGAATGACCCTACGTCGAGCGTCACCAGCACACACGTGAAACATTAATTAGGAGCTAAATATCGCGGAATCCCATTGTCTTTGTATCCATAAACGTTTTTCTTTTGCTCAATCAAGGTACAAGAGCCTATTGGTTTTGTGCAAATGTATGTAACAGGTAGAAATAATGGTCGGAGACCCCCCAAAGTTACCCCCATTATGGTCAGGAGTGATAGAGGAGTCGATATAGCCATGTCCGTCTGTCCGTCCGTCCGTATGAACGAAAGGATCTCAGAAACGGTAATAGATGGAGACTTCGTGTTTTTTGCATTCGACTAGGACTTCTCCGGAATTTTACAAGTTTATTTTACATATTTGCCCCTCCCCCCCCTTCCCCCTAAAATCACCCCCAAGGCTAAAAATTTCTTCGGCACAAACAAAATTGAGTAAACTAGTATAAAGATATCATCCCTCTAAGCAAAAATCCAAAAAGTTCATCAAAATCGGATAATAAATGACGATTTTGTAAGCAATTGTCATTCATATTCGCGCAGTGAGAAATGGTCATGTGTTTGGTCATAAGCTCGGGAAACATTTAATGTGTTTGTCGGTTACGCCCGACTGAAATTTCCTTACTTGTTTCTTTTGCTTCATTGCAAACAACGGTTTTTCCTTTGCCTGAAAAAATATTTTTTTTATGACGATGACTTTTAAATGTTGGTTGGCTTCTGGATACCTTGTAGAAATGTAATCCCATTGCGTGTAGATTTTTTCAAGTCCATTCACGCCCTTTTGACCTTCCCACTTTCTCTGACCATTGTACTGCTAAGTTTCGCACTGTACTTCACTGGTTAGACTTGGAAATGCTCACTAATGCCCTTTTATCGCGTGCGGATATCTTCGAGATTCTACCACGATTGCCCACACTCGTGACTATTGAGCCATTTTTTTTAAACAATTTTACAATTGTTTGCACAGTAGATCTTGGAAGACTCAAAGAGATTGCAATTTCACTATAAATCCTTCCAAATTCGATTTTTTTTAATAATTAAATCTCGAATTCCTGGTGAAACGGGCTTTCCACGTATCAACTTTTACAATTTTTGTAAAACACTAAAAACGTACTGCCGAACATCATCAAATAGGATATAAGATCATCGAATAGGATATGAGTAACGCAAAAAGCTATTTGATTCTCTTTTAGTACAACATTCTTTCATTTTCTTCTGTTTCGTCAACAATTGCTGTGTGAATGTAATAATAGTGGTCAGGTATATTAAGACTTAAAACATATGCTTTATATAAATTAAATTTTTTCCTTTTTCAGAGTTGGTTATTGTTGTTGTTATAACGTTTTTTATTTTCACATTTAATCTACCTAATCATTGGCAATTAACAGTTAGTTGATTCAAACCATATTTGGAGACAAAAAATTTATTTGAAATGTGACTTGCAGCGAAATTGCATGCTGTACGAATTAATAGTGGTTAGGGCTCGTATAATTCCAATGCTGCTTTGAATTACGTATACCATTTTCCCCAGTTTTCGAATTACTGTTTCCTTTTAGCCATTTTTCGCCTCTTGAGTAGTTACGGGCATATACTGGTTGATTTATTTCAAATTTTGAAGTGGAACTCGAAATATGATGCTTTACTGGTTTATCTATAATTTGACTGAGAAGTGTGCGATGCGTTCTACCATGCAAAAGTTCTGCAGGCGGTTTACCTTGTGCATTTGGTGAAAACTGGTAGGTGGACAAATATTTTACCAAAGCTTTTTTGATAGTTAACCCGTCCCGGACGTTTTTACCGACTGAAGACTTAAGTGTTCTTACAAACCTTTCTGCCAGACCGTTTAATGCGGGATGGAATGTGGCAGTGGTAATATGGTTAATGCCATTCGACTTGCAAAATTGCTTAAAACTGTAAGCAGTAAGTTGGGGTCCATTGTCGATTGTTTGCGGAATGCCTTCAATTGCGAATATTGAAGATAGTGCGGAAATTGTACTAGCAGTTGTTGTTGAATCAAGTTGACACACAAATGGGAATTTTGAAAATGCGTCTACACATATAAGCCACATTGAGTTAAAAATTGGGCCTGCGAAATCTATGTGTACTCTTTCCCAAGGTTGTTGTGGTTCAGGCCAACTTTGGTATTCTTTAAAAGGTGCTGCGTTGGCAGTCATGCAGATGTCACAATTTTTTGTTAATGAAACGATATCATTATCAATATTTGGCCACCACATATATCGGCGAGCCAATTGTTTCATTTTTGTAGTTCCCCAATGACCTTCGTGTAGGAGTTTCAGTATTACTGGTTGCAGTGATTGTGGAATAACTACGCGGTTGATGTCTGTATTATAGCATATTAGTCCACTTACAATTGTAAGAGCAAGTTTGCGAACAAAATATGCCTTTAATTCAATGTCGTTAGAATTTAAATTTTCAGGCCATCCATTTTCCATGAAAAATTTTACTCTAGTGAGAATTTTCGATGATCGATGCGATGTCAGTTGAGGCAAGTGCTTGTCTGGATGAAATATGCTAACAAGCGGCTTGTGATCTGTTAGCAATACAAACTTTCTTCCATATAGATATTGATGGAACCGGTTGACTCCATAGATAATAATCCTTCCTTTTCAATTTGACTGTATTTAACTTGATGTTGATCAAGTGTCTTTGAAGCGAATGCTATAGGTCTCTCTACGCCATCAGGATACACATGAGATATGACGGCACCAATGCCGAAAAATGATGCGTCGACAGCCAAAACAATTGGCAGATGCTCTTGAAAATGAGCCAGGTGTGTTGCGTTAATTATATGACTTTTAAGCTCAGCAAAGGCTTGTTGCTGCGAGTCACCCCATATAAATTTTGTATTTTTGCGGCGAAGCATGTTTAATGGAGCTGCAATTTTTGATAAATTCGGAATAAAGTTATGGTAATACGTTATTTTACCCATAAACGCTTCAAGTTGTTTTATATCCTGTGGTGGCTTAAGCCCTTTAACAGCTTTAAGTCCTGATTCATCAGGTAAGATACCATTATTCGACGACCAATATATTCAATTTCATTTTTCATGAAAACACATTTTTGTTTTTTACAACGGATGCCATTAATTTTTAAAATATCGAAAACTTTTTCTAGCCTGCTGCTGTGCTCTTCGAAGGTAGGTGCAAATACTATAATATCGTCTAAATAGTTTCCACAACCTTCTATACCTTGAAGCAATTGTTCAATATATCTTTGGAAGATCTCTGGAGCATTTGCTATACCGTAGGGTAAGCGTTGATATTGGAATAATCCAAGTGGTGTATTGACTACTGTGATAAGCTTTGATTCATCATCAAGTTCTAACTGAAGATAGGCATCTTTTAAGTCAATTTTGGAAAAATGTTTTCCGTAGCGAATTTCATGAAATAATTTTCCCCTTGTCAGTAGTGGGTACTGATCGAGATCGATTTGAGCGTTTACTGCCACTTTAAAATCTCCACAGATTCTAATAGATCCATCGGCTTTTGTTACTAGTACGATTGGCGAAGTCTAGTTGCTGAATTTGATAGGCTTCCAAATTCCTTCAGATACTAGACGTTCAGCTTCTTGCTTAAATTTAGGCATTAGAGCAAAAGGAATTTGCCTGGCTTTGCAAAACTTTGGACTAACAAATGGCTTTAAATGTATGCTAGCTTTATACGTTTTTATTGTACCTAAAGTTGGTTCAAAAACTTCAGAGTATTGATTATACAATCGATTAAAATTTTTTTATCGTTTTATTACAATGCCATATAAATTTACCCTGCATTCGAAGGTTCGCAGGTAAATTTTTGACAAAAGGGATTTTATTTACCTGTCCACTAACAACAAAAAATTTGATCAATGGTAATGGTATGTGAGCTTCGGTGCAACCGAAAGTTAACGTGTTTATTATCTCATTCTATTCTTACCTACTTACTTCTTTCTGCTTTGAGAATTTTCTTGTGAGCGAGGGTAGTTTTTTAAGTCAATGGCATTTTTTGAATTTGTAGTGGTAACTTAAAAAAATATATATAAACGTGTTGAGATATTCGTCCATATAAATTGTTTGTGACATTTTTGAAGCAATGACATGAATGGCGCACTGAATTTAGAAAGTTGCAGCGAAAGATAATGGTCAGTTACTAAGTGGCAAAATCAATAGTCCATGACTTATCAAATAGCCCTCGTATTTAACACAGCGTATTGCGTATATTACTGAAACATTGTTTTTGTTTTTTGTCTCAATTGTCTCATATACGGCTGGTAAATTTGAATGCCAGCCGTATATGAGACAATTGAGACAAAAAACAAAAACAATGTTTTTTGTCTCATATACGGCTGGTAAATTCGAATGCCAGCGGTATATGAGTGGGCATACAATAACAAATTGCTATGGCTAGCATAGGCGCTAAGCATCAGTGTTTTATGGTATATGGAGTTTGTTTGAAAGTTTGTAACGTGTGTGTGGACTGCAATATATGATGTATATGAATGGTATATGAGATTCGGTGCAAGCGGAAGTCAACTTTTTTTCATCCTTTTTGATTTTTGAAAATTGTTGTTGCAAATGTCTGCAAGCATATTGGCTGGCATTCGAATTTACCAGCCGTATACCGCGGGTATTACAATAACAATGTGGGTATGGTTGGCATAGGCGCTGTGCATCACTGCTTTAAATCAACTGCTATTAAAGCGTAAAGCAATATCACCAAATAGCGGAGCTTGCTCCCCTTCTGCCCTCGGCATGAGTGGAGACGGCTCCTCTCCCCCGCCCAATAACTGGCAATCAGTTAAATCTTGCTCAAGACGGATTTTTAAGAGAAAGAATAATGAAAATTCACCAAATACTCTTTTGCGCAGCAAAAACCAAAAAAGAACGGATCATAATTTCATCTACAGTGATAGCAGCGATTTAGATGACGCCACTCCAATGTGCTCTAAATACACTACAACACGTAAACCAAAAATTAATGACAACAAACAACAACAACAACGACCAACAAGCCCTCGTACTGTAGAAATCAAGTATGATAATCATAACAGATTTGCAGAGCTAATGCCGCAAATTGAATCAGAATTCGATAATGAAACTGAAATGAACATTGATTGCATTGGTGATGAGGAACATGTAACCTCTCCAGCCAGTCAGGCGAACCAGGCTATGCCTAAGAAAGTTTTGGTACCTAAAGCGCCCCCGATCTTTATTCCAGATGTGAATGACATCAATTCGCTTATCAAAGAAATTAACTCAATAATTGGGGATAATTTTGCTTACAAAAGTAATGAAGATGACGGCCGTGTCAGAATTGATACTTATAACAAAACGGACTACAATACTTTAAAAAAACATTTTTCGAACACCAACAAAAGATATACCACTTTTCAACCGAAAGACGAGCGAGCTTATCGCGTAGTAATTCGAGGACTTCATTTCTCCACTGATCCCAATGATATTTCAGAACAACTAGTAGCCAAGGGTCACAAAACTCGAAACGTGACAGTCGTTAAAAGCAGAGTAACAAAAAAACCATTACCACTTTTCTTTGTAAACTTGGAGCCTGCTCCTAACAACCTGGATGTTTACAAGATTAATCGACTTTGTCATGCAGTTGTTCAGATTGAAGCACCAAAGAAATTTAATGATATAATTCAGTGTCACCGTTGCCAACGCTTTGGCCACACAAAACGTTACTGTAATTTGACTTACACTTGCGTAAAATGTGGAGAGGAACATGACTCTTCTGTATGTACAAAAACTAAGGAAACGACGCCATTCTGCTGTAACTGTGAAGGTAATCATACGGCCTCATACAAAGGCTGCCCATCTTACTTAGAAGCCAAAAAACGCCGTCAACCAAAGGCAAAATCTGCTCCTCATGATCACCCACAACATATAAATGTATCTTCGTATACTAAGCCAAACATATCCTACGCCAATTCTTTAAGACACAAGTTACAAAAACCTGCTGAACCCCAGGTTGCTGTAAAACATTTTACTTCAACCAGTAATCAAAACGACATATTACAATCATTGCAAGCCCAGTTGAATAGTATGATGCAGGTCATAAGTCATGATAATGATTCTAAGCCTCAGTTTCATACACGCTCGCTAAACAATCGCAAAGATATATTGCAAAAGCTGCTCTCCCAGATGATGAACATGATGCAGCTCATCACTCAATTATGCATATAAATCTCTCTACTATCCTTTGGAATGCTAACGGCCTGCATAAAAGTAGGCCTGAGGTCGAGCAGTTTGTTAAAACAAACGGCATCGATGTTTTAATGGTTTCTGAAACCCATTTTACCCACCGTAATTACTTCAATATTAAAAGTTACACCACATTATCAGCAAATCACCCTGATGGAAGAGCTAGAGGAGGGGCTGCACTAATTATCAGAAACGGCATAAAATTTGAAGAGCTGGAACCGATCCAGCTACCTTGGATTCAATGTGCAAGAGCAATAATCAAAAGTGTCCTTGGTGATCTTATTATTGCGTCGGCTTATTTGCCACCAAGACATACCCTATCGCACCAGGAAATTAATTACCTTCTCAGCTGTTTGGGGTCTAAATATATAATTGGCGGAGATTTTAATGCCAAACACACATGGTGGGGCTCGAGGATCATAACTGCTAGAGGTCGCACATTACTAGACTGCATCCTAGCGAACAACTGTAATACTCACTCTTCTGGTGAACCGACTTATTGGCCAACAGATCCCTCAAGGTTGCCAGACCTCCTTGATTTTGCAATTTCAAATGGCTTTGACCCAAACTTGGTGACCACATCCAGCTGTCTTGACTTATGCTCAGATCATAGTGCAATCAAAATTCTAGTTAATGTTCCTGTGCTCAAAGCTAACACTTATCCGAAACTCTTTAGAAAAAACACAAGTCTCTCAACTTTCCGATCCTGGATTGAAGAGAGAATTAATTTCAATGTTTCTTTAAACACAACAGAGGAAATCGATGACACGGTTGATCAATTAACGCAAACAATTTGTACAGCAGCTGAACAAGCTTCTCCTGCTACCAGATCATCGCCTTCCATTCCAAGAAGAG
Organism: Leucophenga maculata; assembly: GCA_035044805.1. Taxonomy (NCBI): domain Eukaryota; kingdom Metazoa; phylum Arthropoda; class Insecta; order Diptera; family Drosophilidae; genus Leucophenga; species Leucophenga maculata. The sequence goes on from JAWNNP010001808.1 coordinate 14,900, forward strand.
ATCTTCACTTTTGGTCTCCAGAAATCGCCTCTTTGGTTGCTGAGAAAAGAAGGCTGAGAAGAGTCTGGCATCTTTCGCGTAACGTCCTTGACAAAGCAGCTTTTAATCGTGCGGCTAAGAATCTGAAGAAACAGCTGTACGTCTTGCGAACACGTTCTTTAGATGAATTTTTAACCTCTGCAGAACCAAACTGCGAGCCACACAACCTTTGGACAGCGACCAAATATTTAAAAAGACCAACTCGGACTCTGGCTCCAATACAAAATGCTGATGGTACCTGGTGTCGTTCAAACATTGAAAAAGCAACTGCTTTTGCCAATCACCTGAGAGAAACATTCACACCTTTTAATTTTTGTGATCCAAGCCCTTCCATCTGCTGCGTTCGAGTTACTGGCTGAAATTTTCACAAAATGTCTTTTACTCAGCCATTTCCCTACAAAATGGAAATGTGCCGAAGTGATACTAATACCCAAACCAGGGAAGCCTGAACATCTGGTTTCATCCTATCGACCGATAAGTCTGCTGGCGATTCTATCAAAAATACTCGAAAGAATATTTTTGAATAGATTCCTTCCAGTACTGGAGGACTTGGAACTATTACCTGACCATCAGTTTGGTTTTCGAAAAAGACACGGCACCCCTGAACAGTGCCACCATGATCTTCTAGCTGCAACATATGCGGATGACACCGCCTTCCTGGCCTTGTCTAATACTGCGGAAGTTGCTTCAGCATTACTCCAAACACAACTTCACTTGCTCGAACCCTGGCTGGAAAGGTGGAACATACAGGTGAACGCGGACAAATCAACACACGTTACTTTTGCAACGAGGCATGGAACCTGTCCTCAAGTGACGTTATTTAACTCGCCAATTACCAAAGCACCGTTATTTTCCACGAATTCAGATATTAGATATGCCACTGGCATTAATTCAGTTCAATATGAAATTGTTAAATTAGGCTTAAAACACATTAATAGGCTAAGCAACCATGACAATCAACTTGCCATTAATTTGTTAGACAATAGTTTAGATGTAAGACGTCTAAAAAGACTTCATATCCTTGATCTCCCATTTAGGATAACTTAATTAAGGTTTACTTAGTTATGTTTCAGATCTCACCTTACTGCCTTATCTAGCGTCTCGCTGTTAAGTTTATTATAAAACAATTTGTAAGAAGCAAACTGTAAATCATGAGTCAATGATATTGTTACAAAATTTAATGGTTGCCCCCATAGGGGCAGTTTTAAATAAACCAAAAACGTTATTAAAAAAAAAAAACTGTTTGCTTCGACATGCACACTGGAGCAATATGTTCTGTACGACCACATTTGTTACACGTTGCATCTCTATACTTGCACTGTTCTCTCTCATGAGAAATAAAGCATTTAGAACACGATTTATATTTTGTATTTGGTTTGTATTGGTTTTGTTTTTCTTTGCGGTCACAGCATTTACCGGCGTTTGCAGATTTTCACTTTCTTTTATTGCTGCTTTTGCTTTAACTGTTGCTTCAAACGACTCTGCGATTAATAAAATGTCGGCAAGGCTCGGATTGAGTTTCTGGAGTGCGGCGGTTCTACCAGCTTTGTGCGGTGTGTAAACGATTAGTTGATCGCGAATCATTTCGTCAACAAAATTCGTAGAACAATTTTCGGAGGAGCATCTGAATTCGCACTCTCTTGCAATACCTCGTAGTTCGGCTACATACTCTCGATGTTTTTGATTTATACTCAATCGCCCTCTTGAAGAATTCATATCGTGCTGCTACAACATGTCTCTTTGTTTGAAAATATTCCGTTAGCTTATTAGTTAGCTGTTCGTACGTTTTTTCTGGAATATTTTCACTTCCGAATAAATTTTTTAAAAGCATGTATAATTCAGTTCCGATCCACGAAAGGAAAAATGATTTTTGCTTAACACCAGATTTTATTGAGTATGCCACAAAATGTTGGTTTACATAGTTGTTCTAAATATGACTCCCATGTTTGCGTGTCCTTGTGAAATTGTTGGAATGCTGGTACATTTTCTATGTGTGTGTAAGTATAGTTATTCACGATTGACGCCATAAATTCTTGTTGTTGTTTCAAGAGTTTTTCAGCAAACTCTTGTTGTTGCCTGAGTAATTGCTCGATAGATTCAGCCATCTTTTTTGTATGTAGAACACAATCAAAATCACGAAATTAGTCGCTTGTTTTAGTTTATATCAATGTTTTTATGTGCAATACTATGCTTTTTATTTTTTTTTTTTTCTCGTCGGCACTGTTTAATTATTTTCTCTTTGTGTCTATATATAAATGAGTTAAACGCGTGCGTCTTTGATCAAGACTTTCAAAGAACTGAACTTTATTCCTTTATATGTATTTCATACAATATTCAAATGTTGCCACTTAATCTAATGTTAGTAGGTTGCATTTTAGGGATGTAACATATATTATTGTACTTCTGTAATTTTGTATTAATGAAATTTTTGAGCTTGCATCTTCTTTATGAGTTCGGTTATCGTAGAACTAATATTGTTACTCATAGCTACACGCAAATCATGACTTATTTTCAAACGATTCCTCGTCTTGTTCTTAATCTATATATATTAAAATGAATCTTGTATATATCTATCTATCTATGTAAGTTCCTTATAGGAATCAAAACCATCCAACCGATTGAGCTGAAATTCACAGACAATCTTCAGTTCATTCATTAGAGTGTTCGAGTAAAGTTTGGGCTGTGCCCCACCCCCCACTCACAGCAGATGTCGAAAAAATGTACAGGCAAATCAAGATTGATAAAAAAGATAGAGCGTATCATCGTATTCTATGGAGAAATAAGTCAACAAACAACGAAGAAGAATATGAATTAAACACGGTTACCTATGGCACCGCTTCGGCACCGTTTTTAGCAGTGCGGACCTTGTTTGAGATAGCAAACAGATGTCCGAAAAGCATGGAGTGGCTGCAAAAAAATAATACAAGTAGATTTCTACATGGATGATCTGATGACGGGAGCAGATTCCATTAGGGAATGACAAAAAATTCAAGAAGCAATAAAAAGACATCTGCAATCGTTTGGATTTGAACTAAGGAAATGGTTATCAAATTCCAGTGAAGTAACATACGTCATTGAACCGAGCAACGACGATGAATTCCACAAAACTCTTGGACTGCACTGGGATTCACAAAAAGACGAATTCAGATTTAAAATTGAATTTAAAAAAATGACAAAAATAGCAAAAAGGAGTATTCTTTCACAAATAGCTTAAATATTTGACCCGCTGTGTTGGCTAGCTCCGGTTACAATTGTAGCTAAGCTTTAAATGCAAAAGCTTTGGATAGAAAAATCTACATGGGACGAGAAGCTACCAGACGAGCCTTGTCAACGAATGGCAACAATTCACAACAAGTTTTAACGAACTAGAGCCACTTCGAATTCCTCGTTGTGTAGCAAGTCAACATTAGCAAATCATGGTTTCAGCGATGCATCGGAAAAAGCCTATGCTGCTGTACATTTATACTAAACAGAACATGTGAAGTATATGCCTGGAGCGATTTAACAATTGCATTGGCTTGGATTATCAATACAAGAAACAAAGATAAATTCATAAGAAATCGGGTAGCTGAAATTATTGAAAAAATTCCACATGCGAAATGGCAACATGTGAAATCAAAAGACAATCCAGCAAACATTGCATCAAGAGGAACTACGCCGACGGCATTAATGAGTTTTGATCTATGGTGGAAAGGACCACAATGGCTAACTTTAGCGAAAGAAAAATGGCCAGTAACACAAGAAGAGTCAAAAAACCAGGCAAAGATATTGGTAACGTCACAGATCCAAGATGAATTTATAATTGACCTAATAAACCGCTGTTCTAGTTGGCTAAAACTTCAACGGGTAGTTGCATATATTCTAAGTATGCGATAAGAGTATAGAGATAACGTCCCTCTAAAGTTCATCAAAATCGGATAATAAATGACGATTTTATAAGCAATTGAATTTGTTACTTCCGTCGTCCCTCTTCTTTTCATACACAAAAAAAAAGGTTTATAATGTGCAATGTGAAGTGGTCATAAGCTTGGTCATAAGCTAGGAAAAAATTAAAATTTAAATGAAATCATGCGGACAATACATAAAGCAACTGCCGACGACTATGTGGAATTACAATTCAATGTGAGCCCAATGGAAAAAAGCGACAGCATGCTCAATGCGACTCAATCCAGTCATGTGGGCGAAGCTGGGTGCAGCGTTAATTACAAAGAATTTCATTTTTAAATAAGTAGTTTCAAGAGAAAAACGCTTTCTCTAATAAAATATATGGAAAATTTAGTTTTCGAAAACATGTCAGAATCTAAAAGGTCGATGATTAAGGATAAGATGAATGAACTGGAAACTTTGTATAAATCCGAAATACATCAGTTAAAAAACTTTGAGGCAGATGACTTGATTAACGAACTCAGCATGCTGCATCTGACAAAAGTACCGAACGAGGAGAAAGAATTGAAACCTGCAACAAGTAAGCAGGTGTTGGAAAATTAAGAATTCCGAATTTTTTCGGCGATTTCAAATTTTTACGATAAACAGTTTTCAAGTTTAAGAAATTGTGCACAAAAAAGTCTCGTGGTTTTTTAAAATCCGTTCATTCGTTTAAAAGTTATGGGGATTCGAAAATTTTGTTCTAAAAAACTTTGACCCCCGACAGTATGGCAACCCTGGAACACACGGACCCAAAATTATATTTTTTTTTTAGTTTTCACATATACTACAACATATAAATTTGTCAGAAAAAATGGAGAACTTTTTTTTTAAGTGGCATTTTTTTCAGAGAATGCCTCATAATCGAAAAAAAGATAGCTGAATCCATCGAGCAATCTCTCAGGTAACAACAAGAGTGTGATGAAAAATTCTTGAAACAACAACAAGAATTTATGGAGTCAATCGTGAATAACTACACACACACGCATAGAAAATATACCAGCATTACAACAATTTCGCAAGGAAACGCAAACATGGCAGTAATATTTAGAACAACTAAACCAACATTTTGTGGCATACTCAATAAAATCATTTTTCCTTTTGTGGATTGGAACTGAAAGTGAAAATATTCAAGAAAAGACGTACGAACAGCTAATTAATAAGCCAACGGAATATTTTCAAACAAAGGACATGTTGTAACAGCACGATACGAACTCTTCAGGAGGGAAATGAGTATTAATCAAAAACATCGAGAGTATGTAGCGTAACTACGAGGTATTGCAAGAAAGTGCGAATTTAGATGCTGCTCCGAAAATTGTTCTACGAATTTCGTTGACGAAATGATTTGCGATCAACTAATCGTACACACACCGCACAAAGCTGTTAGAACGCCGGTAAATGCTGTGACCGCAAAGAAAAAGCCAAACTAATACAAACCGAATACAAAATATAAATCGTGTTCTAAAAGCTTTATCTCTCATGAGAGAGAACAGTGCAAGTATAAAGATACAACGTGTAACAAATGTGGTCGTACAGGACATATTGCTCCAGTGTGCATGTCGAAGGAAGACAGTAAATTTGGAAAAAATATCACGAAGACGAATGAAAAATTCAGCACAAACAAATCAAAACACACTCATACAAGTAAATTTGTTGAATCTATAGAAACAATAAACCGTATTACGGGTATTGTGAAATTCGAGCAAAATAAGAATTTTATTGAAATTAAGATTTTAAACAAAATTGTGAAATTCCAAATGGATTCTGGCGCAACAGCATTAATTATTAATTTGCAAACATATGAGCAACTGCAATTCCCTACATTAGAAAAATGCAATCGTATTTTTTAGGGTTTGGAGAAAAACCGATTCCAGTA
>JAWNNP010001809.1:0-7500 GCA_035044805.1 Leucophenga maculata
TAACGATATTTTGTACTTGTTCGAAATTGAGATTATATTATCTTAGTACATTCTTAGTTATCTTCATACATTTGTATTTACTCAAAAAAAATGAAAATTTTATTTTTTATAAATATTCATTTAAATAACAAATATTGTATTAAATGTGAACATATTTAGATAATTTCAATGAATTCTTTATATTTATAACGATATTTTGTACTTGTTCGAAATTGAGATTATATTATCTTAGTACATTCTTAGTTTTCTTCATACATTTGTATTTACTCAAAAAAAATGAAAATTTTATTTTTTATAAATATTCATTTAAATAACAAATATTGTATTAAATGTGAACATATTTAGATAATTTCAATGAATTCTTTATATTTATAACGATATTTTGTACTTGTTCGAAATTGAGATTATATTATCTTAGTACATTCTTAGTTATCTTCATACATTTGTATTTACTCAAAAAAAATGAAAATTTTATTTTTTATAAATATTCATTTAAATAACAAATATTGTATTAAATGTGAACATATTTAGATAATTTCAATGAATTCTTTATATTTATAACGATATTTTGTACTTGTTCGAAATTGAGATTATATTATCTTAGTACATTCTTAGTTTTCTTCATACATTTGTATGTACTCAAAAAAAATGAAAATTTTATTTTTTATAAATATTCATTTAAATAACAAATATTGTATTAAATGTAAACTAATATATATATTTTCAAAGCATTTTTTATAATTATGGCGATGTCAGGTAAACAATTTTTTTTTTTTTGCTCCGTACATTTATACATCAATATTCTCAATCATAATAAAAAATACCTCTGCATTTTACGTTTTTTTTATAATAAATATCAAAAAAATCGTTTAAGAATGACATCATTTTTATATATGATTTAACCATATATATTACAAGTGTGACTGAATATATGCCATAATTGAAGAAAAAAAAACGAATTTTTGAATCCGCGCTGGCGAGCGAAGCGAGCCAGCGCGGATTCAAAAATTCGTTTTTTTTTCTTCAATTATGGCATCGGAACCCGCAATGATAACTAAAACTACCTTTTCATTTTACGGTTTTTAATAATAGATACCATTGAAAACAATATATAAATTGTTTTCAATAATATCTATTATCAAAAACCGCAAAATGAAAAGCAAAGTTTTTATTATCATTGCATTTATATTGCATAAATTGATATATCTATTTTAATTAATTGTTTAAACAATTCTAATATAGATATTATTATAATATATTAAATTTATAATTACAAGTCATGAAAAACAAGCAATACAATTTATAGGTGTTGTTGTGACACTTTCTTTTAAATATATTTTTCATTTCATTATATGTGAACTATTGAAATATTATCATTATGATAGGGACTCTACATATAATGAAAATATATACCATATGTACTTTCTCTTTGTTTTTTCTTTTTTTTGATAATGAATAGAATATTATCCATCATCAGAGTGAGTTTCCATGCAACCAACCTGCTCTCACTCACTAACCTATTTGAAGAAAACATATATGTTTTTAAATATTTCATTTATATACAAATATATGTACTTTATAATAGAGTGTTTTGATCAAAATACTTTTTTATATTATTATAAGGATAGACACTTTATAAATGAAAAAGTCCATGTATGTATTTCTTTTGATATATATATGATGATAAATATAATATTATCGATCATAGTGAGTATTTATCCAACCATCATGGATTCGCACTTACTCGACACCACTTGTGTGTCTTATAAATGTTTTTTGTAACTTCCCCCGCATTTTACGGTTTTTAGTACATTGAACCATTTTATTTCAACTTTTTCCCATTATAACATTGTTTCATTTACTTATTCTCATGCATACAATATATTGTTCCACTTATAGAATTTTTTCTATAAAACTCCACATAATATATTATTATTGAGGCTCGAGTTTAACAATACCACAATTTTATCACGAGCACTAAGTGGAAACATTGTATGCATTAACTTAACCCATTTTTATACTTATAGAAAAAATTCCGCTCGTCGAGTACTAGGGCCAGCCGGCCTGCCGACCCTAGTACCTATATATGTTTTTTGTCACTTCCCCCGCACTTTAGGGATTTTAAATATTCTTATTTTTCTTCATACATTTGTGCTTATTCAAAAATATGAAATATCTATTATTTCTCGTAAATATCCATTTAAATAACAAATATTGTATTAAATGTGAACATATTTAGATAATTTCAATGAATTCTTTATATTTATAACGATATTTTGTACTTGTTCGAAATTAAGATTATATTATCTTAGTACATTCTTCATACATTTGTATTTATTAAAAAAAAATGAAAATTTTTTTTTTATAAATATTCATTTAAATTACAAATATTGTATTAAATGTGAACATATTTAGATAATTTCAATGAATTCTTTATATTTATAACGATATTTTGTACTTGTTCGAAATTGAGATTATATTATCTTAGTACATTCTTAGTTATCTTCATACATTTGTATTTATTCAAAAAAAAATGAAATTTTTATTTTTTATAAATATTCATTTAAATTACAAATATTGTAATAAATGTGAACATATTTAGATATTTTCAATGAATTCTTTATATTTATAACGATATTTTGTACTTGTTCGAAATTGAGATTATATTATCTTAGTACATTCTTAGTTATCTTCATACATTTGTATTTATTCAAAAAAAATGAAAATTTTTTTTTTATAAATATTCATTTAAATTACAAATATTGTATTAAATGTGAACATATTTAGATAATTTCAATGAATTCTTTATATTTATAACGATATTTTGTACTTGTTCGAAATTGAGATTATATTATCTTAGTACATTCTTAGTTATCTTCATACATTTGTATTTACTCAAAAAAAATGAAAATTTTATTTTTTATAAATATTCATTTAAATAACAAATATTGTATTAAATGTGAACATATTTAGATAATTTCAATGAATTCTTTATATTTATAACGATATTTTGTACTTGTTCGAAATTGAGATTATATTATCTTAGTACATTCTTAGTTATCTTCATACATTTGTATTTACTCAAAAAAAATGAAAATTTTATTTTTTATAAATATTCATTTAAATAACAAATATTGTATTAAATGTGAACATATTTAGATAATTTCAATGAATTCTTTATATTTATAACGATATTTTGTACTTGTTCGAAATTGAGATTATATTATCTTAGTACATTCTTAGTTATCTTCATACATTTGTATTTACTCAAAAAAAATGAAAATTTTATTTTTTATAAATATTCATTTAAATAACAAATATTGTATTAAATGTGAACATATTTAGATATTTTCAATGAATTCTTTATATTTATAACGATATTTTATACTTGTTCGCAATGGAAATTATATTATCTTAGTACATTCTTAGTTATCTTCATACATTTGTATTTATTCAGAAAAATGAAAAATTTTTTTCTTCATAAATATCCGTTTAAATAACAAATATTGTATTAAATGTAAACTAATATATATATTTTCAAAGCATTTTTTATAACTATGGCGATGTCAGGTAAACAAATTTTTTTTTGCTCCGTACATTTATACATGAATATTCATTCAATATTTGAAGAAAATATATATTTCTTTAATATTACATTTATATACACATATTTGTGTTTTATAATAGAGTGTTTTGTTGAAAATACTTTTTTATATTATTATAATAGGGACCAGACACTTTATAATTGAAAAAATATATATGTATATATTTTTTTTTATATATATGATGATAAATATAATAGTATCGAAGATAGTGTGTTTCCATCCAACCAACCTGTTTTCACTAACCCATTTCAAGAAAACATATATTTCTTTAATATTTCATTTACATATATACACATATATGTATGTGTTTTATAATAGAGTGTTTTGAACAAAATACTTTTTTATATTATTATGATAAGGACAGACACTTTATAAATGAAAAAATATATAAGTATATATTTTTTTTATATATATGATGATAAATATAATAGTATCGGTCACATAGTGAGTTTCCATCCAACCAACCTGTTCTCACTAACCCATTTGAATAAAAGATATATTTCTTTAATATTTCATTTATAGACACACATATATGTGTTTTATAATAATTGAATGTTGTGATCAATAGTTTTTATATTTTATTTATGATGAGTATATACAGACAACAACTCTTTATAAATGAAATTGATCATGAAGCATTTTAATTATAATAGGAATGTAAAAGAATTTGTTTTTTATTTATTTATAAAGTAATAAATATTATCATTTGTAATCGCCAAGATGATGATTGTTATATATATATTCCAACATCATTATTATTGTATTTTCACAGACCTGTTAAGAAACGATTCTTCGAATCGTTATATATACATGATAATAATATATTATCATGTATATATTATATATATATATATATATATATAAATATATATGATTTGAATCATCGAATATCGTAATATCGAATCATCAAGCAAAGGATAAGCTTCAGTGGATCGCAGTATGGCAGCTGCTCAGCCACTTACAACACCTTGCCTGTTACAAAAGTCGTTTACAATTGATTCTAGGCTTTGTCATTGTATTAAATAATGTTTTAATAGACAACTAGCGCGTCACCAGGTGATCAGTGATCCTCCCGATTTGCTATGTTATCAATAACATTGGCATCACATCCATTGTCGTTTATAAAATAAATTATAAACTTTTAATGATTTAGAAGCCATACAATGCAAATTGCCCCATTTTTATCATTGCAGTCCAGCACGGATACGACCTTAGAGGCGTTCAGGCATAATCCAACGGACGTAGCGTCATACCACTGTTCGCTCGAACAAGTATTGTGCCATTGGTCCGTACCTGCGGTTCCTCTCGTACTACGCAGGAATGCTGTCGCAATAACATATTTGTCATTAGTAGGGTAAAACTAACCTGTCTCACGACGGTCTAAACCCAGCTCACGTTCCCTTGCATGGGTGAACAATCCAACGCTTGGTGAATTTTGCTTCACAATGATAGGAAGAGCCGACATCGAAGGATCAAAAAGCGACGTCGCTATGAACGCTTGGCCGCCACAAGCCAGTTATCCCTATGGTAACTTTTCTGACACCTCTTGTTAAAAACTCTTTAAACCAAAAGGATCGATAGGCCGAGCTTTTGCTGTCCCTGTGTGTACTGAACACCGAGATCAAGTCAGCATTTGCCCTTTTGCTCTATGTGTGGTTTCTGTCCGCACTGAGCTGGCCTTGGGACACCTCCGTTATTATTTGAGAGATGTACCGCCCCAGTCAAACTCCCTACCTGGCAATGTCCTTGAATTGGATCATACCTGAGTAATTGGAGTTATACCAAATTTTCAATTTGAAAATACACTTGCGTGCATTCTCTCATTAAATAATTTGTTTGCAATTATATAACAAACTCGTGATACTTTGATCAAGAAGCTTGCATCAAAACCCAATACCATAAGATATAATAAATATATCCGTATAATGGCTAGGAAATGATACACGTTCCATTTAATCAAGTAAGTAAGGAAACAATAAGAGTAGTGGTATTTCATTGTCGATACCAAACCGAAGTCTAATATCTCCCACTTATTCTACACCTCTTATGTCTCCTTACACTGCCAGATTAGAGTCAAGCTCAAAAGGGTCTTCTTTCCCCGCTAATTATTCCAAGCCCGTTCCCTTGGCTGTGGTTTCGCTAGATAGTAGATAGGGACAGTAGGAATCTCGTTAATCCATTCATGCGCGTCACTAATTAGATGACGAGGCATTTGGCTACCTTAAGAGAGTCATAGTTACTCCCGCCGTTGACCCGCGCTTACTTGAATTTCTTCACTTTGACATTCAGAGCACTGGGCAGAAATCACATTGTGTCAACACCCGCTAGGGCCATCACAATGCTTTGTTTTAATTAGACAGTCGGATTCCCCAAGTCCGTGCCAGTTCTGAATTGATTGTTAATTGATAATCGTTATAATTTAAAAGTATCAACTGGTTTAACCCAATCGATTTAAACTTAAAAATTTTAGCAAGAAAGTTCCACAATTGGCTACGTAACTAACTATCCGGGGAACAAATTAACATCCTTACGAATGCTAACTCTATTTACCCAGAACGAGCACATAAACCATGTTATTGCTTCCCAATCAAGCCCGATTATCTCAATCTTCAGAGCCAATCCTTATCCCGAAGTTACGGATCTAATTTGCCGACTTCCCTTACCTACATTATTCTATCGACTAGAGACTCTTCACCTTGGAGACCAGCTGCGGATATTGGTACGGCCTGTTGAGAAGTTTGCGTGTCCCCACCATAAATTTTCAAGGTCCGAGGAGAAAATATCGACACAACAGTAAATGTCATGCTCTTCTAGCCCATCTACCATATCTCTCTTCGAAAGACTTCCATGGTAGTACGGCTATAAAACAGAAAAGAAAACTCTTCCGATATCTCTCGACGGCTTCTTTATGGTCGTTCCTGTTGCCAGGATGAGCACAAGGCCCATATTTAATAACAAACGGATACTCAACAGGTTACGGAATTGGAACCGTATTCCCTTTCGTTCAAAAAAATTCAAGTGTATTATAATAATATATTTATGTTGTGTATATTGTATTTTTTACTTGAAAATTTTCGGCTTTCGCCTTGAACTTAGGACCGACTAACTCGTGATCAACCACTGTTCACACGAAACCCTTCTCCACTTCAGTCCTCCAAGGTCTCATTCGATTATTTGCTACTACCACCAAGATCTGTGCCAATGGCGGCTCCATGCAGGCTTACGCCAAACACTTCTATGCTCACCATTGTACCCTCCTACTCACTAAAGTTTCAAAATTTACAATACTTTTACATATTATAAATCATCTACTTTAGCGGTAATGTATAGGTATACAACTTAAGCGCCATCCATTTTAAGGGCTAGTTGCTTCGGCAGGTGAGTTGTTACACACTCCTTAGCGGATTACGACTTCCATGTCCACCGTCCTGCTGTTTTAAGCAACCAACGCCTTTCATGGTATCTGTATGAGTTGTTAATTTGGGCACCGTAACATTACGTTTGGTTCATCCCACAGCGCCAGTTCTGCTTACCAAAAGTGGCCCACTGGGCACATTATATCATAACCTTAAACTTCATATCAAGAAAGTTAAGGTTCTTACCCATTTAAAGTTTGAGAATAGGTTAAGATCGTTTCGACCCTAAGGCCTCTAATCATTCGCTTTACCAGATAAGATTATTTTATGTAATATTTAAATGCACCAGCTATCCTGAGGGAAACTTCGGAGGGAACCAGCTACTAGATGGTTCGATTGGTCTTTCGCCCCTATACTCAATTCTGACAATCGATTTGCACGTCAGAACTGTTTCGGTCTTCCATCAGGGTTTCCCCTGACTTCAACCTGATCAAGTATAGTTCACCATCTTTCGGGTCACAGCATATATGCTCAAGGTA